>JAQQSJ010000137.1:131508-251763 GCA_028644305.1 Xerus rutilus | reverse complement strand
CTTCCTTATCCCTTTTCACTAACTTTGGTTTGAAGTCCACTTTATCTGAAATGAGGATGGAAACTCCTGCTTGTTTACGTAGTCCATGTGAGTGATAGATTTTTTTCCATCCTTTCACCTTCAATCTGTGAGTATCTCTATGAGATGAGTCTCTTGGAGGCAGCATATTGTTGGGTCTTTTTTTTTTTAATCCAATTTGCCAGTCTGTGTCTCTTAATTGCTGAGTTTAGGCCATTGACATTCAATGTTATTATGAAGATATGGTTTATTTCCAGACATTTTGGTTTATTCTTAGTTTTTAACTTGATTGGGTTTCTCCTTTGATTGGCCTTTAGAGTAGCTCCTCCCTCTGCAGGTTTTCATTGTTGTTTTTTATGTCTTCCTCATGGAATATTTTACCAAGAATGTTCTGTAGTGTCGGCTTTCTTGCTGTGAATTCTTTTAATTTTTGTTTTTCTTGAATGTTTTTTATTTCATCATCAAACCTAAAACTTAATTTTTCTGGATATAAGATTCTTGGTTGGCATCCACTGTCTTTTAACACTTGGTATATGCTTTGCCATGATCTTCTTGCTCTCAGGGTCTGGGTTGAGAAGTCTGCAGTGATCCTAATTGGCTTTCCTCTATATGTAATCTGATTCCTTTCTCTGTGGCTTTTAAGATTCTCTCTTTATTCTGAATGTTAGGCATTTTCATTATGATGTGTCTTGGTGTAGGTCTGTTGTGATTTTGAATGTTTGGTGTCCTGGAAGCCTCTTGAATTTGATTATTCATTTATTGAATGAATTTGAAATTCATTCTTCATATTTGGAAAGTTTTCTGATATTATTTCATTGAATAGATTGCCCATTCCTTTGGTTTGGAATTCTATGCCTTCCTCTATCCCAATAATTCTTAAGTTTGGTCTTTTAATGTTATCCCGTAATTCTTGGGTGTTCTGTTCATGGTTTCTTACCATCTTCACTATATGGTCAACTCTGTTGTCAAGGTTAAATATTTTGTCTTGAGTATCTGAGGTTCTGTCTTCCAAGTGGTCTAATCTGTTGGTGATGCTTTTTATTGAGTTTTTATTTGGTTTATTGTTTCTTTCATTTCAACGATTTCTGTTTGGTTCCTTTTCAGAATCTCTATCTCCTTATTGAAGTGATCTTTTACTTCCTGTATTTGCCTATGTATCTCTTTATCAAAATGATCTTTTGCTGACAGGGCTTGCTCTCTTATATCATTCTTTAAGTCACCATACAGTTTAATTATGTACATCCTGAACTCCTGTTCTGTCATTTCTTCTGCTGTACTGACCATGGATTCTAATAGCGTAGTATTTTGGTTTGTTTGAGTCACTTTCTTCCCTTGTTTTCTCATAATGTTTGTGTATCTTTCCTTGTAGTTCTGCTGATCCAAGTTGTTACAGTTTTTGCTCCTATATGGGTATAGTTTCCCTGCAGGGTTTTATTATCTCTCCTTTAAAGGGGAGACTGATATTGATTGATCTCAATAGAAGCAATATATAATTTCAATCCAAGTAGCTCCTAACAGCTCCCATATACATTTACAGTTCAGTCACGATATACAATAATCATGTGTTCCTTTACAATCTATTATGTAACCAATAAGTTTGCACAAGAGTCTATAGTATCTGTTGGTGGGCTAGAGAAACTTGACGGTGGGGTATAGGATAGAATGTCAGGGTAGTAGGATGTGAGGATATGGTTATTAGATCTTAGAGAGCATAAAAATGGAATCCAAAAGGAGTTGGCTATTACTATAAAGAGTGACAGAGAGTTGGGGAAGACCAGTAAGGAGGAAGAAAATAGTACAGCAAGGAGAGATGATAGCAAGAAAAACAAAACATATGCAAGTGGGAGTTACAAGACTATATAATACAACTCTAGTATACAGTTCAGAAATCCCAATCTACCATATCCCACTCTATAACAGATATTTGATGTCACAACTGTTGGGGGTTAGAGGATAGAAAAAGAGTGAGAGAGAAAAGAGGGAAGGAAAAAGAAAGAAGCGAAAGAACAAGAGAGCAGAGAAATAAAACAAAAGGATTAAACAATAGAACTATTAGGAGAAAAGATAAAGGATAGAATAAAAAATAAGAATTAAAAAAAAAGTTAAAAGTCTCAATGTAAATAAACAGGTATGGTTCCTTTCACCTTCAGTAGGTGGCGTTGTCCGTTGCTTGCTGGATTTTCCCCACTGGTTTCCTGGGTGCTGGTCCCACAGTGGTCCCACAGCAGGGTGAAACTCTGAGCCGCTGGTGAAGTCGCTGTTCCACGGTGTGCTGCGCTGTGGCCAAAGTTTGCTCCCAGGTGCTGAACTACGCCCCCTCATGTAGGAAGTCCCACCGTGTTAGAAGGGGATCCACAAAGAATAATGGCCAGGGGTCCACTGTAGCAACTGCTAGGGGTGCTGCGTGGCTGGGTAGGCACTGGGGCCAGGCACCCTGTGTGGAAGCAGGCCCTACCTGCCCGGGGCAAATCCCGTGTTGGAGCCCTGGGCCGGAGCCCCCACTGCAACTGCGCTCCACCGGTCGCTGCCGAAGTCACGCTGCCCGCGGCTACCGCTGCCTCCTGGTGGCCCTGTGCACACATACACGTGTACAAAACTCCTGCATGGGATGGTGAGCCACAGAATGATGCCAGGAAGCTGGCTGGAAAACGGCACCTCAACCACTTCCGGCCTCAAGCCGGAGAGCCCAAACCCTGAGCCGGGGCCCCCCGCTGCAACTGCACTCCACCAGTCACCGCTGAAGTCACGCTGCCTGCGGCTACCGCTGCCTCCCGGTTGCCCTGCACACACACACACATGCGAGTGAAACTCTTGCGGGGGGGGGGGGAGGGTGTGAGCCACAGAATGATGCCAAGAAGCTGGCTGGAAAGGGGCACCTCCACCACTTCTAGCCTCGGTCCCGGGGAGCCTAGCACGGAGGAGACCGTCTAGGCTGCCATCTTGGAACTCTCTCCGCCGTTTTTATTTTTTCTAAGTTGCTGAGTGTCTTACTGAGTTTCTAAGGCTGGCCTCAAACTTGCAATCCTTCTGCCTCAACCATTTAAGTCACTGGGATTAGAGGCGTGTGCCACTATGCCTGGCTGTCATTGAATCAGTGCTAACCTATGTGACCAGTAGAATACTAATAAAATGACATCATGGGACTCTCTCTTGGTCTCTTGAATTGCTTCCTTTAGGTGGAAGCCATTGCCATGTTGGAAGGAGTCCTGTGGAGAGGATCTGAGGTCTTTGCTAACTGCCAGCACCAATTTTTTGGCCATCTGAGCGAGCCATCTTAGAAGCAGATCCTTCAGGTCCAGCCAAGTTTTTGGTTGAATTCAGCCTGCTAGTATCTGGCTGTAAACTCATAAGAGACCCCAAGCCAAGTCAGAACTGCCAACTTTGCTGGTCCCAAATTCCTGATATGTAAAAACCATGAAAGGTGAAAAATGAATATTGTTGCTTTAAACCACTAAGATTGTTGATGTTTTGTTGTGCCACATTTGATAATTAATACAAATACTTATATTTATTTACTTGAGAAGGATGCTCAAACTAGAAGTAAATTCCTCCTTATCATTTGATTGAATTTGGCTTCAACATAATATCGATCATCCTATCAAGAAATGTTTATTGAGTACGTGCCATATGGCAAACACTACTAAGTTGGAGATGCAGAGCAGAACAAGATGGTGCCTGATCTCAAGTAGCTCCTGATGAAGTTTGCAAGCTAAGACAATAGCTGTTGATACAATTTTTTTCTAAATTTTTTTAGTTATATATATATATAAAGATACACAATATCTTTATTTATTTTTATATGGTGCTGAGGATTGAACCCAGTGTCTCACACGTCCGAGGCATGTGCTCTACCATTGAGCTACAGCCCCAGCCCAGCTGTTGATATAATCTGGAAGGCAAATAAGAGCATGTGAAAGTTAACAAGAAATAAAAATTTAAGAGATGATGATGATTTTAGCATGGTAGCAAGTACCTGTAAATCAGCTAATCAGAGGCTGGGGCAGCCTCAACAACTTAGTGAGATCTCTGCCTCAAATTAAAGTAAATAAATAAAAGGACTGGGATGTAGCTCAGAGGTGGAGTGCCTCTGGGTTCAATCCCAAGTATAGCCAAATAATAATAACAACTACAACAATAAGGAGGATGATGGTTTAGAGGAAAGCAACAGATGTTAGAGTCTTGGGTTTGGTTAACATGAAAAGTTTTCATGTTAGAGATAGACAAAAGCCTACATGAAGGCAATCTAGATGTAGAATTCTGTGGTATTTAAACTTTGGAACACGTCAGAATCACCTGGAGGGCTTGTTAAAACTCACAGATCCTATTCCCAGAGTTTCTGATTCAGTCTGTCTGGGGTAAAAGTTCAAAAACACATGTACGACAATTTCTCTGGTGATGCTTGTCCAAGGGCCACACTTTGAGAAGCCATGCTCCTTTAGTTGCCAGCTACTCAAAGTGTGCCGTATCTCCTGGAACCCTAAAGTCAATCTGTAAGTTAACCAAGAAGTTAACAAGGATTCCTGTATGGCTCATGTACACATGAAATCTTGAGAAGTCCTTTTACATTCACAGGGAAGACAGATTATGCTCTCTTCAATAAGCTGGACAAGAGCTGGATTTGCCTTGTATGTCTGCAGGCAGGCATGAGCTGTGTAAGAGAGGATTTTTCTCTATGGTCAGCCCCACTTGGGTCTCATTGATTTTCTTGGGCACACTCTTTTTTAACCTCTTAACTCATTGATTTTTGCTGTAGCCTGTGTCTTCCTCATCAGTTCTCCGCAGGTAATTTCAATTCATTTTGATTCACTTCCTCACTAGCTTGGCATTTCTCCACCAGCGCTTGGCAGTATAACTAATTGTGCTTGCCTTTGAGTGACTGAATATGACATAATCATGGGAAATTGCAAAAGGTCAAGGGGCTACTGCCCTGAACAAAAGCAGAGTGGCCTGACTTCTGGAAAGCCAGGGAAATTGAACCTGGGCCAGGCTGAGGAGCCCAGTGATGTTCATGCTGTTGGCTAAGTGAGAAGCAGGTGACAAAATGAGCCTGCCTGTGGCGATACATGAAACACACTGAAAAATTATCTGCTAACTTGAGGCAAATGGGCTCTTTTCAATTGCTGATTATGAGATAGATAGGGTGACACTAGCTGTTCCAGTGTTCAACCCAAGGAATTTTATCTTGTGCCTTTTGTGCTGACAGGAAGTTGCCCTCCCTCAAGCAAGGAGGGGACTGAATCTGCTAGGTCATGTCAGGATACAGGGGAAGCCCCATTCCTCAAATCTTCTGATTCCAAGTCTTCCTTCCTTTCTTTTTCTCTATTGTGGGGTTTCACATTTCTAGCCCATTGACTGGAATCACATATTGACTCCATTCTTCGGGGAGTAACAAGCTCCCGCTTTAAAAAATGATTTCTGTTGGGCATGGTGGTACAGGCCTATAATACCAGCTATATGAGTGGTCAAGGCAGGAGGATGGCAGGTTTGAAGGCAGCCTGGGGAACTTAATGAGACCTGGTCTCAAAAAATAAAGACTGGGGGTGTAGATCAGTGCTAGGGTGCTCAGTACTGCAAATAAATAAATAATTAGAAGATAAAGAAGAAAAGAAAAGCAAAAAATAAGATCTCCTTTCTTCATTCAACAGTCTTTTTATAAACACTTACTGATTTTGGAGAGACAAAGATAAATAAAACCATCACTTCCCTCAAGCAGGGGAGACATACTTACTTTCAAAAATAAGTGTGGTATGTAGTATATAAATTCTGAATTTATACGACCATTTCATTCTCTTAGGTAGAGGCTCCCTCACGTTCTGTTTTGCAGAACACAATAATTTTTAGTTATAGATAAACATAATATCTTTATTTAATTCATTCATTATTTCTAAGTGGTGCTGAGGATCAAACCCAGTGCTCACACATGCTAGGCATGCGCTCCAACACTGAGCTACACCCTCAGCCCCAAAGTAATGTTTGATGATACCTGAAATTCTAAAGAGATTTCTAATAGTTCTGCTTATTAAGTAGTTAGGCCCAAACATCTTATTCATACCCATGTGTATGCACTTAGTAGGTGTTTAAACAAATACATATAAAATGACGGAAAAAAATTTTAGATGACTGTACTTAATAATGATATGTTCCTAGTAGTTGGGAACTTAACAACTTCTTGAATTTTGGAAGAAGATTGAGTACCACCACCCCTCAGTTTCTGTTTCATACTCAATTTTGTGACCTAATGCTAAAATTGTGAGCTAGCCAAACTATCATTATTTGCAGATGACATGATATTATACTTGAAAGATTCAAAAAATTCCACCAAAAAGCTTCTAGAATTAATAAATGAATTCAGCAAAATTTCAGGATATAAAATCAACACCTATAAATCAAATGTATTTACATACAGCTGCAATGAGTCCTCTAAAAGAGAAATCAGGAAAACTACTCAATTCACAAAAGCCTCAAAAAAATAAAATAAAATACTTGGTAATCAATCTAATAAGAGTGGTGAAAGACCTCTCCAATGAAAACTACAAGGCACTAAAGAAAGAAATTGAAGATCTTAGAAGATGGAAAGATCCCTCATGCTCTTGGATAGGCAGAATCAATATTATTAAAATGGCTATACTATCCAAAGTGCTATACAGATTCATTGCAATCCCAATTAAAATCCTAAAGTCCTTTCTTATAGAAATAGAAAAGGCAATCACAAAATTCATTTGGATAAATAAGAGACCCAGAAGAATAGCCAAAGCAATCCTCAGTAAGAAGAGTGAAGCAGGAGGTATCACAATACCAAAACTTAAACTATACTGCAAAGCTATAGTAACAAAAATGGCATGGTACTGGCACCAAAATAGACAGGTAGAACAATGGTACAGAATAGAAGATACAGAGACTAACCAACATAAACATAGTTATCTCATACTAGACAAGGTGCCAAAAACATACATTGGAGAAAAGATAGCCTCTTCAACAAATGGTGCTGAGAAAACTGGAAATCCATATGTAGCAAAATGAAACTAAACCCCTATTTCTCACCATGCACAAAACTCAACTCAAAGTGTATTAAAGACCTAGGAATTAGACCAGAGACCCTGCGTCTAATTGAGGAGAAAGTAGGTCCAAATCTTCATCACATTGGATTAGGCTCTGACTTCCTTAACAAGACTCCTAAAGCATAAGAAATAAAAGCAAGAATCAACAAATGGGATGGATTTAAACTAAAAAACTTCTTTTCAGCAAAAGAAATCAATGAGGTGGACAGAAAACCTTCATTCTGGGAGCAATTTTTTTTCACATGCACGTCAGATAGAGCACTGATCTCCAGGATATATAAAGAACTCAAAAAACTTAGCACCAAAAAAACAAACAACCCAATAAATAAATGGGCTAAGGAGCTGAATAGAAACTTCTCAGAATAAGATATACAATAAATCAACAAATATATGAAGAAATTTTCAACATCTCTAGCAATTAGAGAAATGCAAATCAAAACTACTCTCAGATTTCATCTCACCCCAGTCAGAATGGCAGCTATCCAAAATACCAGCAACAATAAGTGCTGGTGAAGATGTGATGAAAAAGGTACACTCAAACATTGCTGGTGGAACTGCAAATTGGTGCAACCAATCTGGAAAGCAGTATGGAGATTCTTAAAAATCCTTAAAAATCTTGGAATGGAACCACCATTTGACCCAGCTATCCCACTCCTTGGCCTAGACCATAAAGACTTAAAAATGGCATACTACAGTAAAGCAGCCACTTCAATGTTTATAGCAACACAATTCACAATTGCTAACTATGGAAGCAACATAGATGCCCTTCAATAGATGAATGGATAAAGAAACTGTGGTATATATACACAATGAGATATTACTCAGCAATAAGAGAATAAAATTATGGCATCTGCAGGTAAATGGAGGGAATTGGAGAACATCATACTAAGTGAAAATACAAGATAACAAGTTACATTTGTATTTCAGATAAGTGAAGTAAGCCAATCCCAAAAAACCAAAGGCCGAATGTTCTCTTTGATTAGTGGATGCTGATACATAAGGGGAGTGGGGGTGGGGAGCATGGGAGAAATGGAGGAACTTTGGATGGGACAGGGGAAGGTGGGGGAGGGGAGGGGGAAATGGGAGTAGCAAAAATGGTTGAATGAGATGGACATCACTATCCTAGGTGAATATATGAAGACACAAATGATGTGACTCTATCTTGTTTGCAACCAGAGAGATGGAAAATTGAGCTCTATATATGTACTATAACTTGAAATGCATTTAAAAAAATAAAAAATAAGAATAAACCATTTCAAAATGAAATGGAAATAAAAATTTCATTCACAATAAAAAAATTTGTGAGCTAGCTGGAGCAAGCCTTTGATACAATATCTGGCAGGTGTTGAGTACCATTTCCCTTGAAAATTTAAAATATTTCAGGGCATCCCTGTAAGTTTTCTGGGATGTCTTAGGGAACCATGAGGTCTTATGTAAATGTTGGTGCCCCAGTATGGCTCTGTATCTTTGTGGATTTAAATTTAGGGGAAGCAAATTCCAATTAACATGGGTAGCTATAAATGGAATCCACTTTTTTCTGATGTCATTGAGATTCATTATCCCAATGAATTCAAAATTCTACCCATTTTAAGCTCTCTGCTATTACAGAGTAAATAATTTTGTTGGTTCAGAATTATGTTTTGTCATAATTTTTTGTGATTATATATAGTAAAAAGAATATATTGGCAAGTGTCATTTTACTGAATGTTTACAGAGGTGTACATTGCTGACATTTGGGCTGGATAATTCTTTTTGTGGGGGACTGTCCTTTGCAATTCAGGATTTTTAGTAGCATCCCTGGCTTCTCCTCTATTTGTGCCAGTAACATGTTCTCCTACTCGCCAGTCACAACAAAATATCTCCAGACATTGCCAAATATCTCCTGGGGCAAAACCATCTTCAGGTAAGAACCACCGCCCTAACGTTACTAGGTTTAGCCAGCAAAAATACAAGATAACCAGTTACATTTGTATTTCAGATAAACAACAAATAATTTTTTGTATCAATGCAATTTTGTCTTATATTTTATCTGCAAGGGTATACCACACAGCTCAAGATACAGAACATTTTCAGAACCTTAGAAGCCTCCTGGGTGCCCTTTTCAGTCAATACTCATGCCAAGGCATCCGCCATTTTGAATGAAGTTCATTTTTATGTTCTCCTGAAATCCAAAACCTCGTTTCTCAACAAACCCTTCTTCTCTTGCCTAATTTGTTTCTCCCCTGGATGGTTGCAAAGCCTTTTACTTCTGAACTTCAAGAATCTCCGAGACCCAACTCATGTACCTTTCTGGTCTCCCTCTTCTCTCTCATTCTCTGTGACCCATTCAGCTCTCTGTTTAGCTTTTTCTGCCCTGCTGATTTTCTCTACAGAAATGAGGAAAGGAGAGCTGATCATGCACGCAGATATCAGTCTGCATTCCTGTTGCCTCTCTCATGCTGTTCCTGCCACACATTTTCTGGATTCTGTATGACCACAAAACAGAGTTAGGCTGACAAAAACAGACATCTCTGGAAGGAAGAAAGGAGCTTGGAGGGCATATTTGGGAAACCTGGTTGATAGTCCTCACCAGATTGTACAGCAGCTGTTGGGGTTGATATAATCTCTAGAACTTTGATAGCACATTTCCTGCCTCAGTCCATTAGGTTTTTACCTGATAGCTATGGGATAAAACCAAAGGATAAAGCCTCGGGGTCCCTTGTTCTGGGAAAAAGAACAAGCTCCCATCCTCCTTTTTGTGTTATCTCTTCTCTATCACATATTCTCATTTTATGACGCTTATTCACACCCTAAATTATTTTGTTTTCCTTTTAATGCAAAACTGTCATGTCAGTCACTTTTTATAGATGATTAATGGAACAGTTTAGATAGGGCTGAATTTGCAGAAATGAAGTGAATATTTCTGAGAATCACTGTCATAAACTAGGTAAGATTTTGACATCAACAAGTGAGGAATGACTTTGCTTGGGTGGGTGTTATTCAGGGAAATTTCCAAAGGGTGTGATGCTAGAACTGAAGTTTTTAAGTTAAAATTTTTATTTTGCAGTACTACGAGTGAACTCAGGGCTCCTCTATCAGTGAGCTACAGCCCATTTTTTATTTCTATTTCAAACAAGGTCTTGCTCAGTTGTTGAGGTTGGCTTGGAACTTTCAATCTTTCTGCCTCAGCCTCTGGAGTAGCTGGAATTACCCAGGCATGTGCCACTACACCAGGTTGGCTTCAGACTTTGCTAAATGGTCATGAATGGCCTTGGGATATAACTCAGTGGTAGAGTGCTTGCCTAGCATGTGTGAGGCCCCGAGTTCAAGCTCCAGTTAAGGAAGAAAAAAACATGTGATAGAGGAAGTGTGCCCTCAGTTAAGAAAGTTTAGAAGAAGGTAAGTGCTTCAGAATGTGTTCAATGACAGGAGCAGGGTTTAAGTCCTGGGCAGATGCCCTACCCAGATAGGGAGGATGGTGATGCAGGTGGAGTGAAGGTGGGGACTTGAGCATTTTCTGTGGGTCACAGGGAAGCACCAGAACCTGACCATGCTTTCATTTTCAACAGATCATCCTATATGGCTCTATGGAGGTAGTCTAGAGGGCATGGATCGGCTAGGCAATTTAGGCCAAACAAGTCTAAAAGTGTGTGTATGTGTGTATGTGTATGTATATATATGTGTGTGTGTGTGTATATATATATGTGTGTGTGTGTATATATATGTGTGTGTGTGTATGTGTGTATGTGTGTACTTGGCATTTGCAGTAAGGAGATGACAGTTTCACTGTGATGGTGAGATGACTGCAGGACACTTTGGATATGACCAGTGGATATCGTTAGGTTGTTCAGGCTTGGTAGAGGAGTGTGCCTTGCTGCAATGGTGCCTCCCTTGGGAACTTTCAGTTACTGAACATATGGAAGTTGGGATAAGGAGGCAGGGGTGGGACTAAAGAAAGAGTGGAAGGGACCAAGGTGTTCCACATCATGAGTCTGTCTAGGGTAGGCAGCAGCCCCATAGGTGGGTATTGCCAATATGGGGCTATGGAATACTCAGAATCTAGGGTGACAAAGGAGTGGTGTCCCCAGAACATTTGTTCTGGTATTTATCAACATGTCCAGGAATAAGTACAAGATTAAGAGAACAAATAGTTTAGGGATTAAGTAATCAAGCACTGTTACGGCAGTCCCTGTGGTGTCTCGTTTGATCAGTTTAGCAGAAGCAAGAGACAGTGGTTTACAGTTGCAAAGCATAAAAGCTGCTCTTCCAGAAAGTTCTGAGTTCCTGGTAGAACAATGAGTTTGCAGACTGGAAAAGTCATAAAAGGAAGTTAACCCATAGCATGGAAAACTGAAAAATGGCTTGCTACATCCCTTGTCACGGGTCTAATTTGTTTAAAATCAAATCCATCTGTTCATTTCACACCCTTTGTTCCATTTCCTTGCTGCAATCCACAGTGGACTGCTCCATTACTCTAAAAACTGGCTGCACTTACAATAAGCTAATAACTTACTTTGTGGTTAACTGCATCAAGATATTCTGGAACAAAATCAACATTCATTCATTCCCTTTCTCTCTCTCTTCCTCATTTTCTCTCTCCCTCTCCTCTGTTAGTATGGCACATTGACAGGGAAAATCCTTTAAGTCTCCTTCACAAAACATACTCTTAACAGGCTCTGAAGTGCCACAAGTAGGGGAAAAGGTTCCTGTCACTCTTTCAGACATTTCTCTTACTCCTCAAATAACCTGCAAACGCCTATTTGCCTCCCATGGGCCATACATTACAAAGGACTTCTTGGCTCAATTGATTCCATTTATGATCTCCAAATCTTAATTTCAAATGAAGCTTGCTCCTTTTCAGGAAAGAATTATCTTCTGTGCAATAAACCAGAGTCCCCTGAGGCATTCATTTGAGATGCATCGATTCCCTTAAGGTCCTCTAACCCATTAAAATATGTACAGTATTTCTGGTTAACTAATGGGTCATTGGAAAAATGGGACTGCATGCAAGATATAATTCAAAGAAATACACTTGGGGTTGTTGGCCAGTCCATTCATAGGAACATTTGCTGATTGGGAAAATATTTTATTTTTTGGCTTAATCCTTTGCCAGACCACACAAACTAGTAAAGGTCATTATATTTTATTTGTTGGACCTAATTCTGAAGACAGAGCAGCAATGGAATTTGTGATTTTGTCACTGCTCCTCATTAAGAAATAACTGGCTTGCATTTAAACACAATCGAGTTAGTACAATCCATGGATAGTACCTTTTTTCCCCCTTGTCAGGTGCAAATTATAGCTAGATGTTATCGTTTACTCACTCCTGCCTTGCTCTGAAGGGCCAAACATTTTGGAAATATCATATTTATGAAATTGAATATTAAAATGACAAGTGGTTTAAGCTGAGGAGTGGGTGTTGTGAGATCCCAGCACATGCACTTACGGTGATTTTACATTTTTCATTACTGAGGTAATTAAAAAATTCCTTAGGGCTGAATTATAGTAAAAATTTATGTGTCCTTATAGTAAGCATAAACTAATTTTCTTTCCCATTGGACAGAGTTAATTTAAGTGGGAAATATTTTTAATTCTCACTTATTCTTATCATGAAGAATTGCATACCTTACTAATCTATTCAACATTATGTCCTAAATATTCTAGAATTCAGTAATATACATATAGCATTAAAGGTTAAACATAAATGAAAGATTTTTTTTTTTTTGCACCAGTGACCTTTACTAATTTATTCCTTATAGGGTCTGAACTGTTTGTTTCTAGATTTATAAAAATGGGCTCATAATTTTTTTTTAATTTTAAGATTGTGGAGTATATGAAATGTTGTGCTATCTTGGGCAAGTCTTTGATGTATCTTTATGAAAGAAACTTAGTGAGCTAAATTCTCTCCCATACTTAATTCCTGGTCTTAAAGTTGCAAGTACAGCACTCAGTAAGTCAAAAGGGTGCCATTTTGTGTACTATTGTTTTGCTGGTATTAACTCTAGGGCTAACTTTTCTGCTACTTATAGAAAGAGAGAAGTGAATGCAGCATGCACAAAATGATACAAAATCTGAATAAAAACCATTCTATCTACAAATGACAAGAAGGAATGGATGCATCTATTCATGGAGCAATAATATTTCCTAATGGCTTGCTCTTTAGAAGTTGTGCCCAAAAGAAATGCAGTGACAGAGGGAGGGTGGAGAGAGCACTAAACCCAGAGCCTGGGCTGATGTCATGTGCTACCTGAGACCTGAGAGAGTTGTTGTACTTGACAGTCAGGGAGTGGCTTGGCCAGGGGCAATAGCATTGCTAACCTGGGAGATGGAGGAAGGAGGGAGGATAAGAGGTGGAGGAAGAGGAAAATGAAAAGGGGAGGAAAAGGAGAAGGTGGAGGAAATGGAGGACGGGCTGCTGTTTCTTGTAAGCATTCTCTATATAAAGTGCTCTGCCAGTGCTGGCCATAATGGGGTGAGCTACAAAACCGTTGCCTCCTGTAATCCTTACAACTACCTGCACTGTAAGAGATAAGGGAACAAAGTCCAGGCTAGGTCATTTGGCAAAATTCCCTTAGCTCATAAGATTTAAAGTGGGCCTTTGAAGTGAGTGCCCATTGCCATGATTCTTCTACAATGTGTTCCTGCCATCCTCCGGGACTTTTTATGGGTGTCCATTCTACTCTTCCCCCCATGCCTATCCCAGGGGTTTTCAAACCTAGCTCTACAGCAGGAGCCAGGCATATACTGTGGCCTTTCCCTCGACTCAGTTGGATTTTCCTGCAGTGGGGGTACATAGGTAGTGACTGGCTTATATTGGAGAGTA
This sequence comes from Xerus rutilus, assembly GCA_028644305.1. Lineage (NCBI taxonomy): Eukaryota > Metazoa > Chordata > Mammalia > Rodentia > Sciuridae > Xerus > Xerus rutilus. The sequence continues at coordinate 237,885 of JAQQSJ010000137.1, read as the reverse complement.
TGGTCAGTCCTTTGTATCTGCAGGTTCCACATCCATAGATCCAAGCAAGGGTGAAACATATTTGAAAAAGAAAAAATGTTCTGTACTGAACAAATACATACATTTTTGCTTGTTATTCTCTACACAATATAGTATAACAATTATTTACATATCATTCACATTGTATCAGGTATCGTAAGTAAGCTAGAGATGACCTAAAGTATGGGAGGATGTATATCGGTTATATAAAAATACTACACCATTTTACATAAGGGAACTTGAGCATCTGTGGATTTTGTTTATCTACAGGGGTACTGGAACCAATCCCCTGTGCATGCTAAGGGATGGCTGTATTAATATTTTAGTTAAGGGATTTTAATTCTCTTTAGTCAATCAGTATATATGGAGCATTATTAAAGGCTTAGTTCTGGACACTTAGAGATTAAAAACACTGTAAGACTCATGATCATCAAAATAAGCCTTCAGGATGTGAATAAATATGGATGATGAAGTTTAAGATCCCACAACTGTTGAGTAGAAGAGATCATTTAGGTTAAGTGACCTTTCTGGGACTCCTTAGATTTCTACCACTTGGGCAAATCTCCCTGCCTGTCCTCAAGTGAGGCAAAATGAGTCCTGAATTGCTCCTTGAATCAACCCTGCAAATCACAAGTTTTGAAAATTTCCATGCCAAAACTTGTTTCTTTTTCTCTTTAAGATGATTTTTTTCCCTAATGTTATGCATACCTGGTATGATAATAAACTAATAAATAAAGCATCCTCACACTACTTTTTATAGACATATCTGCAGTATCAGCAAATATAGCAGAGACTACATACTCCTTCCAGCAGTCAAGCCGTCCCACAGATGGGAGGTGTTTCTGCCTCAGTGTTTACTAATCTGTAAAGATTAGATGCTTCCTAATCTTTAGGAAGTGGTTAACCTTTCTGGAGTCTTTTTTTCCCCTCCCCAGAATTAAAGTTCTTTGGAGATAGACATCAGTTAGGAATGAGGTTTACAAGATTAACTAGGAATTCTGCATTTCTCCTCTCTGGCACATACAAGGCTCTTAATCCCTAGCCATGTAGGCTCCTGTTACCTGAAGGCTCATTCCATCCAAAACTTGTTTCTTTTTCTCTCTGCGTTGATTTTTTATGTATACCTGGTTATGATAATGAACTGATAGATAAAGCATCGTAACACTACACCAGACAGGAGTGTACAATTGCCCTAATGTTAGCGCAATCATCAGAGCACTGATCACGTTGTCCAAAACATTTGTTTACACGCTTTTCAACTGACAGCCTCTAGATGCAAATAATAGTAGAATGCATTGGTTTCTATTTCCACATTAGTCATATCAAATAGAACAAGGTTAGGAAAGCTGAGATGATCGAGTCTCGGCTATTGATTTACCTGGACTAGCTTCATCTGAGCTCCTCGGCCTCTCATCACAGTTGACTTCTGCAAGCATCTGTTCCCCCTTTCTTCAAAAGTAGCATTCAGGCAACTGCTGCCACCACATCTTGCAATTTATCTGTTTACATGCCTGTCTTCTCCACTAGACTGTGAAATCCCAGCAGCAGGGCTCCTGTCTTATTCAACTTTGCAGCTTAGGACTTGCTATGCCTGCCACAGAGTAGGTCTTTTATAAATTAATTTTAAAATAATGCTTGAGTTACTACGATGCCTAGATATTTTTCTTTAATCAGACCCATCCTCTTTAAATCTTTTAGATTCAACATGGATTATTTAAGTAATAAAGAAAGAAAAGTTTAGGGCTCAGTGATAAAGCACATGCTTAGCATACACAAGAACTTGGGTTTAATACCCAACACTGCAAAAACAAAAACAAAAAAACACGATTTAAATAAAATATGGGCATTTCCATTTAATTCTATGAAAAAAAAATCTCTGCTGTTACATTAAACCATCAGCTTTGAAAAACAACAATCTAGGCAAAGTGTAAATCAGTGTTGCTAACATGTTTTGCAATTTTGTAATTTATATTACATTTTTGAAATGCATTCGACTATACATATGCCCACGGACCTGCTACATGTAAGAATAGTCTCTACTTGCCGGCCAAAGACTGCAACCTGTTGTCCTGTGCCTTCTTCATTCCTTTTTGGATCTTCTTTGCAACCTTCCTACACAACTGCTTAAAAATTACTGGCTTAGCCCTAACTTTGTAAACAGAAATTATTGAACGATAATTTCTCGCAAGCATTCAGGAGACATTTAATATATATGTATGCATATGCATATATATACACATATATATGTATACACGTATACATACACATGCACACACATGATCCCCCCTTTTATTGCAATTTCCAGGGAAAGTGCTACAAAGTGATATGTGGCAATAACAAATTCAGAAGGAAGGGAATATGAAATTCAGCGAGCAGCGTGAATGATTTGCTGTTAGCATGGGGCCCAATAACACTACAAAGCTATAAACTCTGTCGATCTAGATTGCCCAGTTAGGTGGCAGAGATGCAATTTGTCTTTTCTGAAGCCGCCTGCTGCTTGCTAGCTCCATCTCCTGTCACAGCCTATTAGCTCCCCAAGAAAATTGGTGGGAAATTGCCTGCAGATTGTAGGAAATTGCATCTCCAGGCCCTGGAAAAAATGTAGGATAGCACAACACTGACCCTCCCAGAGCAGCTATTAATACAGCAAAAACTGACCTTTGACTTTCCGGGAAACGACTTTGCTATTTGCTGAATAAAGACTGTATTATATGTGGCTGAAGGAGGGTGCAAATGATTATCCTAGTGAGACTCACGGCCAACCTGCTTTTGAAAGCTTAAATATTAGAAGTTTGTTGTTGCTGTTGTTTTGGTTTGGTTCTGATGTATTTATTTGTTTTAGGCGGAGAAAGTTTGAGCGCTGGAACTCTGCAGGGGAAAACAGTCCAGTTAGCTTGTTTTTCAAAGCACCTTTTCCCTGAGTTAAAAAAGCAAGAAGTAAATTATCTTAAGGAAATGTTCACGAATCTCTGAGGCAAATATCCAGGAAGTCAATCTTTCAAAGAGGAGATTAAAAAACAAGGATGAGCACATTTGAGCACTGTTTCCTTTCTCCCTCTGTTCTGCTGTGCATACACCTGGGGCTTTTCTTCCCCTCCCTAATTGAGTTTTACAATTCCATCTATTTCTACTCACTTCTGAATTATTTTCTTTATAGACCATCCCCAGAAGTTCAGACATCAAGATAATTCAGTGTTCCACAGGGGTACATATTGTGCATATTTTAAGCATCATTAACTTTATGTTACAAAAAAATAAAGATCCTGACATGGTATTTACAGGCCTGCCTTTCTACCTAGAAGGATCTGAGCTTCTTTTCACAAATGATATTTTGGAGAGGAAGAAGAGAAGCTTAGTGGCTCCTGAGTGGGTAGAATGCCCTCACTGCTGCTGTATCCTAAATATTGTCCCCTCAGCATCGGCCCCACGCCCCTCCCTATTACTGTGTCATTTATTCTCAGTACCCTTGAGGATAAAGCTGAAATGAGGTGGTGGGATGAAGATCGTTACAGCTATAAAGCAGGAAAGATATAAGCCATGTTGACAAGAAGAAACCTCACTCAGGCAAAAATGACTCCAAAGGTAGCTCCAAATGTACACATGATAGAAAGGCCTGCCCATTCATTCCTATGCTCATAATTTCAGATCAAAATTGCTCCCAGTTTTGGCTTTTCTGCTTTTGTGAAGTGCAGTGTCATCCCCTTTTTTATTTATACAGATTAAAAAGATTGCTAAATAGAATTCCTTTCTATTTTTCCAGGATCAATAGGATTTCTTGACATCTGCTGCCTTACAATTTTTCTTTCTTCTGGAGAATATTGGGCACCATGTTGCATCAGATGTAATGGATGCTGATGTTGTAGCTGTGGGATCTTGAATACTTTTTATTTTTTTTTAAACTATCTAAGGCATCAATTTGATTATGTGGAGGAAAAAATAAAGGATGTTCTTTAAGAATTCTTCCAGATTGGGCTAGGGATATAGCTAAGTTGGTAGAGCACTTGCCTTGTATGCACAAGGCCCTGGGTTCAATCCCTAGCACCACACACACACACACACACAAACATATACACACAAAAGAATTCTTCCAGATTTAAAATTCTATGATGAAGGGCAGAAGCTGGTGGGAGAATTGAAGACTGAGTTGGTAATCTTAATCAGGGTCTCCTACCCTGCAGCTATCTACATCTTGTGCTTGACTGATTGTCCTTGGAGAAGGAATTCTTTATCCAGAATAATATATTCAGGAGCCTACTGTACCCAACATGCAACCAGCTCATTTACTAATCATTATACATCAACAAATACTTTTGTCTAACTTAGAAGAGCCCAAGGAGTTCTTAAGACATGGTCCCTGGAGATATTGACTCTCACAGTGAACTGTTTGGGTGTAAAATTTAGGTACAGAGTCAGTCTATACAGCTCTACGTGATAGAATTTAGGAAGGAACATAAAAAGAGGTCCAGTTAACTTTGAAAACATATATTTAGTGAAAGAAGCCAGACACAAAATGTCACAAACTTTATGATTCGTTTATATGCAATATTCAGAATGGGTAAATCTATAGTGACACCAAACAACACGGTGGTTGTCAGACCACAGGGTGTAGGGTTGGGTGGGGACTACTTAATGGGTACTGTTTTCTTTTGGTGAGATGACAATGTTTTAGAAGTAGATAGAGACAATGATTGAACGGCACTGTGCATTTACTAAATGCCATTGCACTGTGCACCTTAACATGGTTGATTTGACATGACGCAAATTTTACCTCAATTAGAGAAAGAAATCCAGTTAAACTAATGAGTGAAGAAACAAATGCAAGAAGACATAATTATTTCAAACACAGAATGGAGGCTTTGGCCCAACAAAGTGACTCTTGGCAAGATACAAACCACCCTACCACTTTTCTTATCTGCCTTTATTCCCACTCTTGTCTTTGACCATGACAATGATGTGAGAAATGACTGGACATTGACAGGTGTCAGGACCTTCAATAACTCCACAGCTTCAAAGGCCAATGCCAGGGCTGGCTCTGAGATATTTCAATTTTCAGATGATTTATGAGCATCATTTTTCCTACAAGCTCCTTCAAAATCCAATTCCGGTGGCACATCTTTTCTGAAAAGTTTCCAATCCCTCTAGCTGAAAGAGATCTCAGCCTTCTCTGAACAAATGGCATTTATCGACCCTTTTAGGGCTTTACTCACTTCCTACTGTGGATTAGGGCTGTTTATTTTTCAGACATGTCTTACCTCCCCTACTTGAGGCCAGAATCAAATTCTCCTCACCTTCCTATCCTCCCAGCCACAAGGGCAGTATGTACTCAGTAAACATTTATATTTTTGCTCTTGTTTTCTTCTCTACCTAAAATGTGCTTTGTAGGAGAATTTCACAGCAGTTCTTTCCCCTCCTTCTGCTGACCTGCTGGGTTCTCAGGCCCTGGTCCAGGTTGGGCTGAGTGCCTCCCTGTTTGCATGCTGTCCCTCCAACCTTTCTCCATGGGTGAGCTCATCAGCAGATTCCAAATCTGAGACTCTCTCCACAGTGATGGCAAATTTGGGCCCAAATAAACCTGAACAGGCAAGTGACCATTTGCCATGGTGTGGAAAGATCCTGCCTGGGAATAAGACCAACACGAAGAAAAGCAGGGCCAAATAATGGAGAGAGACTGGTTCCAGAAATATTGTTCAGATCCAGAGTCCTGCCAACCTAGAGCTAAGTTTATCTCTGAACTTCCTATTTTTATGAGCCAACAATTTCCTCTTTTTTGCTTAAGTCAGTTGATTTGGCTTTCTGCCACTTGTTATTGAATGATTCCTTCTGTGTCTTGGTATCTCCTTATCATGTCCAAAGATCCTTTGAAACTCAGGTAAGGGCCAGTGTTCTCTGTGAAGCCCTTAGCATCTCTTCTCATTTTTAATTTCATTCACCATGTTATTCATTATTCTACTTTCAACAGAGATTTATTAAGCAATAGAACAGAAGTAGATATAAAAATAAGATTGTTTTTTGTCTAGGGAATCATATTTATAGAAAGCCTTATGTTTTGGTGATTTTGTATAATTTTTATCTCCTTTAATCCTTACATTAGTCTTGTATCATGAGTATTACACTTGTACTTTATCGACAGGGAAACTGAGGATCAGAGAGGATCAGAGGTTATAAGATTATTCAAAGGAATATGCCAACAGTCTGATCATTTGGACTCCAACTCAGACATCTATTTCCTTTGTTCTTCCAATACCGTCTGCCTTGCATTATAACTTATGTATGTTTTTGTCTTCTCTCCTAGGCTACGTCTCTTGAGGACAGGGACTGTGGCTTACTTATTTTTCAATCAATCATCACAACTCTTGGCACATTTAATGATGATAGAATTCTACAGGTATTTTGGGGTGACTTGATAGATGAGTAGAGTTCTACAGGTATTTGGGGTGACTTGATAGTTGAGTAAACCAGAGTTGAGTGAAAATTTGTGTCCTCTGAAGTCCAAACCAAAATACATATCTCCAGAGAAATGTAGAAGCACCAAAAAACCACATCCGAAATGGACAACACTGTGTACCTGTTCAAGATCTATTTCCTTTGGGCTTTCCCCTGCTCCTTTAAGGGGCAGGGTGGAGGAACTATGAGGACTCAATCAGAAAAGAATTTACCTCTGAATGAATGATTCTTAAAACTCAGGGCTGCTTACTTGTAAGATTTCCATAAAATTGGCAGAAGTAAAAGATTTTAAGCATATTGTTTAAGATCATTCTAACTTTCCCTTCACTGTTCTTTCTCTTGTTCAAGATGGCACTGGGATGGCCATGAACGCTGGCAATCTAGGTAAGAGGAAGAGTTTAGCAGCATGTATTTATGTGATTCACAGTCACTTCTGGAAGATATAGTCAATGTTTACTTAGAAGGGAAATTAGGCCAAGTGTTCTGTTATGGGAATCTGCTAGGAATACTTCTATTGCCCATTGTGCTAATTGACCTAGTGTGCTAGAAAGATGTAGGGAAGAATTATTGCACATGAATGTGTCTTATATAGCTCAGCATTGTAAGTATGAGAGAAGTAGGTTGCAAAACAGGCCCCCCTCCACTGGGGATTGAACCCAGGGCTTCACACGTAAGTGTTCTACCACTGAGCTACATCCCCAGTCATCTTCTCCCTACTTCTTCCTCTCCCCCTCCCCTGTTTTCTTCTGTTTTTACTTTGAGACAGGATCTTGCTAAGTTGCTGAGGCTGGCCTTCAACTTGTGATGATCCTGCCTCAGCCTCTGAGTAGATGAGTTACAAGCCTGTGCTGCCACCACTCCCAGCTAGGACAAATGAAGTTTGAAGCAGAGTCAGAAGCTAGTATGGGAAATTTGTTCAATCATCAGATCTAAGTAGAAAATTTGGTTCTCACTGAAGCCTAGCACATGGAAGTTCTTTCTTCTCAGAAATACAATCCAATAATGCAACATGAACAATTATTGAGACATGGGAAGATTTTTTGTTCTTTGTAGGATTTAAGGGAACCACAAGAGTAGTATGGAACCTTGCAAGGGATCCATGGGCATGAGCGGTTTGATGCTGGGGCTTCACAGTAAATCTACCTCTATTACTTTTCTCAAAAGAACAAAACTCTAAAAATAAATACTTATTTCAAAGTTAACATTAGTGATATACTTTTTGTTCAATATAAGTTTTGAAGATGTTCCATAAATGGGATGATGGGACATAATGGGTTAATACTCTGTTTAGGCATCATTTCCTATTCCATGTCCCCTCCCAGCCCCTCCAAAGGCAACCACCAATAGTTGGGTGTGTGTCACTATATACTTTTATGAAAACTTCATTTCTCTTTCTCCGTATACATAACCAAATGTACCATTTTTTTTCAAAATTTTCGAAATTGGTGTGCTATGAAGACAGTGATTGGGAATTCAGATAAAAAATGTAGGGAAAATATTATAGTGGTGTACCAGACATTTACGTATACTAGTATCTTAATGTATTTTGTGATATTTGTGATCTTTTTAATTAAAAGTTTATAGTGTGTTGTGACTTTTTCATTCTATAGACATAGTCACTAAGTATTCCCTTTAGTAAAGAGCATCTATCTTTTTCTCACAAAAATATAAAGGCTTCAGATCTCACAAAATCTGGACTTGTCCCTGATGGGAATAAGTATCAAACGACTTTTGTTAGGTCATCTCCCGAAACACTTGTGAAATTCAACTCTGTTTCCTCTCGAGAAGCATTCCCTTTTGGTTTTCTTCAGGGACAGGGACAGACATGTTTGAGATCTCTTTTTTCAAATTCCAGAGTGATAAGATTTCTTTTGCTTTCTAATTGTGTGATGGTTTCTCTGGGCTCCGTGTAATAACTTCAGCTTTGGAATCTGATAGGGCATCATTTTTGCCAGTGAGCAATACACAAGGCAAGGCTTTTTGGCTTAGCAAAAAAATACTGAAATTGTTTATTTCAGTGGAGTACTATTAACTAAAATTTATGCACAAATAGGCCAAGGCCAAGGGAAAAAAATCGCTTTACCCAAGTTCATGGGATAATGAATATCAGAGCTGCAATTATAGTTTTCTGACTCCCCAACTGTACATGCAATTTGCAGGTTTACAATCCTGTGTAAAAAACCTACAGAGAACACAGATGGGTTTCTAACCTCTGCTAATGAGAGCATCACTCTTCATTGCTGGCATAATTAAGCAAATATTTAGTGGTCAGAACCCACCCAGAGTTAAATAAAATCAATCAACCTCAATCCCATGGGAGACGTTGATTTCGGAATTTTTTTTTCTAAATTCTGAAATGTAACTCCTTGGTCGTGTGTGTGTGTGTGTGTGTGTGTGTGTGTGTGTGTGTATGTATGTAGGTAGGTAGGTAGGTAGTTCTTATTTTTATTATTAAGAGCAGAGGAGAGTTAATCCAATAACCTTATGTCTGTTGAAAAGTCACATTGCCCAGAAAGGCCATGCTACTGACACTCAAAAGACACAAGGCCAGGAGAGCACTTTCTCTTTGTTGATTGTGCTTTTATCCCACTGAATTTTTGTTCTTCCTTACGGAATTAAACCCTTTAAGTAAATTGCAAACATTCCCCCTGGTGTGGAGCAATGTCTAGCTGCCCATACTGCCTGACACAATCGTTGACATTTCTCGTGTAAATAACAGCGGCAAACTCAGCACTTTCAAGAAAGGAGTTGAAAAAATAATGAACTATGTTTTTCAAGATAAAATGCACTATGCTCTTTGGAAATCAGAAGGGTCTGAGGAAGGAAACAGGAATAGATTAACGCATAATTCTTGTGTTGTTTTTATTTCAACCCGCTCCTTCTCCCTGTTCCAATTCTCTGTACTCAGCTGTACTTCTGCTTTTTTTCCATAGGGCTTATCACCTTTGGACAAACTGTAGACCATATTTATTTATTGTGACTACAGTTTATTATCTGTCTCCACCTGCTAGAAGATCTAAGGGGACAAGAATTTTTATCTGGGTGTATCCCAAGCACCTAAAATAGCACCTGGCACATAATAGGAGCTTGGGAAATAGTTTTTGAATGAGTACATACTGTGTGTCAGCACTTGGAGACTAAAAACTGAGTATGACATTATATCCTCCCCTGTGGAGCTTAATTACTTTCTCCACGGATTGAAATTCTAGAATCTTGGCATTCAATATTTATGACATTCTTTCATGTCCTTACTCTCACAACCTTGATTCTTTTTTTTTCCCCCCAGCACTAGGGATTGAACCAAGGGGTAATCTGCTGCTGAGCTACATCCCAGCCCTTTTTATTTTTTTATTTTGAGACAGAGTCTTGCTAAGATGGCCAGACGGGACTCAAACTTTTCACCCTCCTACCTCAGCCTCCCAAGTTGCTGGAATTACAGGTGTGTGCCACCACGCTCAGCAGATTCTTTTTTTTTTTTTTTTTTTTGATATAGCAAATCAGCCCATTTTCCCAACTTTTTTTTTTTTTTTTTTTTTTGGTACTGGGGATTGAACTCAGGGGCACTGAGCCACATCCCCAGCCCTATTTTGTGTTTTATGTAGAGACAGGGTCTCACTGAGTTGCTTAGCACCTCGCCGTTGCTGAGGCTGGCTTTGAACTCGCGATCCTCCTGTCTCAGCCTCCCTGAGTGCTGGGATTACAGGCTTGAGCCACCGCGCCCGGCTCCCAACTTTTCATGTGTTTTTTCTTCCACTTCTGATCATGAGACATATGTCAAATTTTATTAGGAGTATATGAGAAAGTTTTGTCCTCCTGATAAAGATATTCTCATTTCCTCTTCATCACTGTTTTTTTCTTCCTCCCTGGAATGTGAATGTGATGCCTGGAGGAACTGCTGCTACATCGAAACCATGAGGATGAAAGTAAACTGGCAGAGGGAGAAGACAGAAATAGAATAGGATGGCATATTCCTGGACTTGTTACATGAGAAAAATTTAAATTTTCTTGGTTAAGCCTTTTTATGTGGATCTACATTACATTGACTGAAAACAAGCTTAGAAAATACACCCATGTCAAATCATGCCTTAGTTATCTTTAGTATTTTTATAATTCCAATCTTTCAGAAGTCAAGTCTACTGGAATAATTTGTACATCTTGGTGCCTTACTAATGTGAACCCAGGTGTTCTCAGAAATAGAGGGGAGAATGCCTGGAGTGCAGAGGATGGCAGCATCATCTGCTACAAAGCATAAACTTAACTGATACATCTGGATTCATTCAAAATGTGGATAACAAAACGTATCTACCATACTTGCTCTTCAAAAAGCAACCTATTTCTAGCAGACTTCTTTTTGTTGGTTTCCTCCCTTCTTGTGACACTAGAGTATAATAGATTTTTGCTGTTTATGTTCAGGGATCATTTCAGAGACCAGGGAAATTTCCTATAATAAAACTGAATCATCTGGAAATCTTTTATGTTAATACGACTCACACATGATTTACATAAACAGGTGTATGTTGAGTGTGTAAGAGTGTGAGAAGGTGTGAGTCTGCTACTGTAGACATTTACTCCTTATACTCCTGAGTCAACTATTTAATTCTTTCTTTAAAATAGCCAAGATAAGCCAGGCACCATGCACACGCCTGTGATCCCAGCTCTTCTGGAGGCTGAAGCAGGAGGATCTCAAGTTTAAGGCCAGTCTCAACAACTTTGTGAGACCCTGTCACAAAATTAAAACAAACAAAAATAGAAACAGCTGAGAATGTAGCTCAGTGGTACAGTACCCCTTGGTTCAATTCTGCAAAAAAATAAAAAATGTAGGATAATTATTACTACATCACTGTCACTTTGATATGTGCACAAAAATACACTTTGATTTTCCTTGTAAATTACTATAAATACCATAGAATAAATGAGCTATGCCCCTGATTTCTGGGAAATTGTGTATGATCATATTGTGAGCTTTCTGATTTCTTTTTATATTGCAAAGCTAATCCTATAAAGAGAAACTAACAGACCCTTTTCACCAAGAACATTTAGAGCATTAATTGTGTGTTTTTAAAAAGATGCTCCCTTATTTATTCATTAAAAGAACATGTTCTTTTTCAAACTTTTAAAAAATTTAAGATTGCATTTTTCTATGCATTAGTCAGAAGGCTAAAGAACCAAAAAACAAAAAGCAACAGCCCACTTAGAAAGAAAGAAAGAAAGAAAGAAAGAAAGAAAGAAAGAAAGAAAGAAAGAAAGCCCTAGTTGATGATTTCTTTGTTTTCTCAGCTCTGTGGGAGGGCATTGCCACTGTACTCTTTTGAGGAAACTTGTGTTATAAGAAGCAAAACGAAAGGAAACAGAGAAGATACAGCAAGGCCGCTTCTGTTCTGATCAGCTTTGTCTCTCCTAGGGACTTCAGGTTCCCTAGAAAAAGAACTTTAATTTAATTGCAGCCTGTATGATTTCTTGGTTTGGATTCTTCTTCTCTTTTCTTACTATTTAAGAAATTGGGAAAAAAAATTGATTCCTGATTTCAAATATTTTTGAAACTTTGAAATGAAACATTGAGAACAAACAAAACAAAACTGATTTATTTCACAATGTGCATACAAAATCCTGTCTTACTAAGCAGAAAGATGTCCTGGGGAACAAGCATTACCTTGATTCTGCCTTTAGGAGTCATTGCAGTGTTTGAAGATAAAGGCAGAGCTTACTACCAACTCCCCACCCCAATATTTATTCTTCAGTTTTTCTTCAGAAATAGAACCCTGGAACTTAGAATAAAAATACATTTCCCAACATTCTTTTTTTGGGGGAGTATGTGGTATTGGGGATTGAACTCAAGGGTGCTCTATCACTAACCACATCCCCAGCGCTTTTTACTTTTTATTTTGAAATAAGGTATCACTACATTTCCCAGGCTGACCTCAAATTTGCAATTCTCCTGCTTCAGCCTCCTGAGTTGTTGCAATTACAGGTGTGCACCACTGCGCTTGGCCTCCCAGTATTCTTAGTAGATAGATTTGGTCATATAACAAAGTTGTGGCCAGAATTGATATGTAGAATTTCTGGGAAACAGATCAGGCTCTTCTTTCTCCTTTTTTTCCTTGTATTCTGGCTGGACCATCTAAAGAAAATGTTTATTCTAGAGTGTTTTTCTTTTGAGGGAGCCACATGGACAGTGGGAATTCTGATTTTAAACCCATGTAAAAAAAACCTTGTATTTAGAAATTCTTCAGAAGGCTTAATTTTTTTACCCTACTTTACCCAACTCCAAGGCCAAGGCCAATGGAGGCCTAAATGCCAAACATCTCCCTGTATAACGTGTGTGGAATAGGCTTCCTCCTGGGTTGAGAATGTGTGTATTTGGGTGAGCCAGCAAGCTCTCTAATCGGACCTATTCCCTTACTAGAGCTCCAAGTTGTACTGGGCATAGCCCAGTAAAATATGAGCTGTAGGCCCCTTGAGGGTTGTTAGACGGCTTCTCTACTGCTTGCTTATCTTTTTAGATTCACACTTCATCTCTGGCCAATCCATCCCTATATTTTCTTGCCAGCCAAGTCATGCATTCAAATGACATTTTAAATATTTTATTCAGCATTTTAGTTCTGCCTGGAGGAATTAGTTTGCCATGTTTCTGGAAATAGAATTCTAAATCTTGTTTTGTCTCATCTTCAAAAATAGTGCTTACTTGATCACTTTGTATTCATTAATGTTACTTCTTTATTATCATACCACTCCGTATGTTGGACACAGCTAAGGATCTCTCTTCATTTTCTTCATTCCTAACATCTTTCCACCTTCCCTTTTCATCTCTTATTTTATTTTTTCCTTCTCTCTCATTCCTCCTCCTCCTTCCCTTCCTTTTCTCCATTTCTCTCTTTCTTTCCTTTTAAGAAATCTAGAGGCTCAGAGCCCAAGACACTAGTATATTTTAAGGGAGAACTAAAAGAATCATCATCTACTGCTCCAAACAGGAATAATAGTGAATTCTCAGTTTATGGTCATTTGTATTACAAGATGTCTTGGTCAGTGTGGGCTGCTGTAAAAAAGTACCATAGACTGAGTGACTTATAAAGAAATAGAAATTTCTCACAGATCTGGAGGATAGAAGTCCAAATTAGCATGCCAGCATGGTTCATATCTGATGAGAATCTTCTTTTGGGTAAAAGACTACCATCTTCTCATTGTGTCCTCACGTGGCGAAAAGGTAAGAGAGCTTTCTGGGATCTCCTTTAAAAAGTTACTAATCCCATTCATGAGCTCCACCTTCATGATTTAATTACCTTCCAAAGTCCTCACATTCTTGTATCATCCCACTAGGGGTTAGGATTTCCATACATGAATTTTGAAGGGACATAGTCAGTTCATTGCATAAGACATATTGTATCTTATAACTTTTTATATATTAAAGAATATGATTTATTTAATACACATCTCTAAAGTATCTGCCATAAACCAGTGACAGAGGACCCAAGAATAATAAGGCTTGGACCCTGCTCATGAAGCCCTTACAATTCAGAGATATACACTAGTTCAATCACTAAGCATTTGCCTCCTACAGAGTGTGTCTCTCACCTGGCTTCAGAACAGTGCCAATAATTAGAGAAAGGAAGAACAGGACAGATAGCCTTTTAGAAAAGGAAATGAGCCTTCTTATCTCATCACCATGGGCCTCACTAGACTTTAAGTATCATTGTACGATTGCCCTAGACTTTGTCTCATTAATTTACACAGCACTCATTTATTGAGAACCTACTATGTGTGAGGCACAGTGGTAGGCACTGGGACTCCACTGTATGAATAAGTTCCTGCCCCCAAATAGCCAGCTGCATGGGGTATACGGTGCATGGATGCTGAAAGCCATGATGCGGGGGAGCACTAGGTGCTAAGTGAACACAGAAGTGGGGCAGAAGAGGAGGTTTCTAGAAGAGGACATCACTAAAGGTAATCTGTATATGGGTGTTCCTCTTTAGGAGACCTCCCTCGCCCATGAGCTAATCCTGAAGTTTAGGAATGAGTGACTGTAGTAGTCCAGTCCTGGGTTTGGGATTTTATCTGGGAAACAAACACCATCTAATTATTGCTTTATTACATTTGTATGAGATTGTTTGTAGCCTAAAAAAGAAAATCACAAAGCATTTTTCTTGTTGGCAGTACAGTTAAGCTTGCTTTCACATTCAGGGAGAACAGAAGAATCTGCCTTTGAATGATTGTGTAAACTGATCAGGGAGCTCCAAATTAAAAAAATAAACCTTCAGTAAGTCAGAATGCAGACATCAATTCAAAGAATAAAAGAACTCTCCATGGGTTCTTTACAACCACAGCTTGGTGACCTCAAGTAGCTCTTTACACAAGAGTTGGCACTGGCCATTACAAAAAGTATTCCATTACACTTCAGTATTTGAAGAGATCCAAATTGGGATGGGTAAAATAACAACCTAGAGGTAGGACTGTTTCTACAAGCTCATTTTCCATTTATCACAATGTAAAGTGGAAATGATTGTTTTGTTAATATCCAATGTATTAGGGTCATGCTTATGCTGGTATCTCATTACATGTGAATTTTTATTAGCAAAACAAGTGCAAAGGGAGACAATAGATAATTTATAGAACTGTAAGTGGGTGAGCATTTCGCTATACATCCCGCCTCTGTTCCTGGTATACCAGTTGGCTAAAGCAGGGCCCAGCAGATGACGTACTGCACGAAATCTCGGTTGTTCATCACAGCTGAACAAACTGCTCTGGAGTCTGAAGGGTCGGTGCAGTGTAAACAGAAATCAGCAATGACCTATGGAGTCGTCTCAAGACATAATAAATACGGTCTTCATGCTCCTTCCACCTTCTGCTGATTCAGGTATTCTCCTTTACCATGAGGCTCGTCTCTGGAACAATATTTCAAATCCAGCAGACCATTGTATCTGGAGCAGATTTTCTAACTGAGCTTTTAATTTTGGCAAAATAGCTTCTAGCGTCCTCTGAAAATGTCATCATGCACATGGAGCTTCATTGAGAAAGCATAAAACACTTTTTTAGAACACTCCATTAGCTTTGGCTGCCATTAGTTTTGCTATTCTGGAAGAATTTCTTCAAGGTTTAAAGGATAAAAACAGAGTTTATTTTTCAGTCCAGAATAAAATTTGTGGCAGAATCATTAACTTTTCATCTCCTTGAAATCCTTCAGTGATCCTGTATACCTTTATTAAGGGGTATCCAGGCCAGTATTAGTTCCTGCCAAAGTAGGGTTGGCGCACATCCATCCTGATCCCTTGCCCAGGACAGCCACAAATCAGTCAGGGAACCTTGTACTAGTGCCTGCTCATGTTGGTTAAAAAGACTTTCAGATTATGTTCAGCTATGGGGGATTATGCTCACTTATGGGGATATTTTAACACAGAGCTGCTCACCTGGACCTGCTGACTTGATCTGGTGAGAAAACATATCTCCATGTTTCCTGTGCACCTCAAGGAAGAAGAGAAAAGATTTAGGAGGCTGTACAAATCTACCTAAGAATATTCTCTGACTTCCATTGCATGCAAGATTCACCTAGATTTGCTTATCTAGGGGGAAGCCCTGGATATGGACTAAATCTGTTCTCAGAAGAGTAATATCAGACACTGTACTGCTAGACATGGTGTAAAAGGGAGATGGGAAGAAAAACTTCCTCTACCCAAACAAAACAGAAAGCTCAATTCATAACCTACAATAACTTAATCCAGATGGCCATATTTTCTTTAGACTGTAAATCATTTCCAGTGAATTTACTGTTTCTTCTTTTCTATTCTTATAGTTAACATTTTGGCTTGCCAAGTTCTAGTCATCCAAGAAGAGGAAAGATCAGATGCTTAAGATTAAACAGTTCAAAGTCAATGATATTTGGTTAAGATAAACAAGTGGAATAAAATGGACTGCAGACACACAGGCCTCAAAGTTGAAACTTGTTGACTGGGATTTATGCTTATTAGATAGTTGGTTTTTACTTGGAAGTCAGGTGGTTATGAAAGATAAAGCTAATAATAGTGGCACCGGAAAAGAGAGATGCATTATATTAAAGAAATGGTCTAAACTCACCAACTGTGTGGTCTCCTTTAAAATCCCAGCAGAATTTCCCAGTGAAATCAAAGAACAACGATGAGAAAGTAACAGTGGATTGGCATATGTTGATCATTTACTTCTTGAATACAGAGCCCTGATACTTAGGTAGGAAATTTCATGAGAAAAAATGAAATTAAAAATTAAAAAGAATGAAAACTCAGAGAAGTCTGATTTCTGTTTACATCTGTTTACATTTTAGCAATTCTTTACCTTGCTTGAGATATGTTAAAAAATGAAAGATGCAAGTTTATGTGACTGAGTAAAAATAATTTTAAGCTCATTCATCAGTCATTTTTACCCAACACCACTTGATTTTTAAACTCATTGTTTTGCTTGGCAAATAAGGATATTTTTAGCCTATTTTTAGAAAACTTATTTATTTTTATTTGTTCATTATAATTATGAACAATAGTGGAATTGGTGCTTATATGTTCATGCATGCACGTAACATAATTGGGTCGATGTCATTACCCAGTACCTCTCCTTTCCCTCCCCTCCTCTGCCCCCTGTTCCCCTCTCCTCTCCTTTCCTCTACTCCACTGCTCTCTTTTCCATTTTCATGTGTGTTTTATGTTTTCTTTTATATGTGGAACCTGGAAGGGAAAAAAAGGGAGAATAAAAGGGAGTGGGAGGACCTCTTAGCTTACCTTGAATATGTTTCTTCTTTGGCCTTCCTGTCTACCTGATGTATCTGAAACTTCCTATGCTCACTTCCCTTCGCTTCTTCACAGCACTGCTTAAATTTAGCACTGGCCTAAACTGCTTCCCAATTTAGAAGATTCTACCTATTCGTCAATAGAAAAGGCCACATGTCTTTCCTGGACATCATTCTGCCCATGTCGACGCAGTCTCAGTTGGCATATGCTGTGTAAGGGCAAGAACCATGTCTTTTGTAAGCTTCTGTGGTTTCTGCTCCTGTGTCATGACCCGTGTGGGTGCTCAATAAATGTTAAATCAAAGTGAATTGCTTTCCAGGGCATTTATTGGCACATGTACTCTGGTGGGTCAAGATCCATCTCTTTCTGCAGTGCTCAGTGGTTTTCTTTTTGAATGCATTCCCAACTAGGACAGAATTGCTGGATGTCTCTGAAAATTGTTCACAGCTTGCTGAACAAGGAAGCGACATGATGGTATTACTGTATTGCTGCCATGCTCCAGGTTTACAAATCAAAAAATTCCACTTACCTTGTACAAGTGGTTGTCCTTTCTCTTTTGTTCCCATTTGCTTCTTCTTTCTCCTTCCCTCCCTCCTTCTCTCCCTCACTGCTCCTTTCTGTCTTTTCTTCCCCTCTTCCTCCCCTCCCTCCTCTCTTTCTTTTACTTTCTAACAAAGCTCTCTTGTGAAGCTCAGACACTCTTAACAGGATCAATGGTGGTGAGCTGTCTTTTTCAGCCAGCACAGCTAGACAAATGTAGCTCCAGAAGCCGGGCCTCCCACCTCAATGGAGGAAGGAGTCAAGTCTGAGCTGAGTCAAGGTTGGCCCTGCTCTCTGCCTGCGTGGCATTGGCCCCATCAGCGGGAACACTGAGTTCCAGCTTCAGGCTTTCAGTTCTCCCTATAGCTTAATGGCTCACAGAGCTTTTCTGAGACAGCCAGATAACAATGTACCTTTTTGACAGCCTGACTCTTTTTTCCTGCTGTTGAAATCTCAAACTGTACTGTATAAAACATTCTGTCTCTCATTGTTCCATCAACAAGCCTGAATAGCCAGGCAAGCGCTCCTGCAGTATTCATGGATTTCCTTGGATCCCCCCTATCCCCGTCACAACAAAAGAATAAGGGGGAAAAGACTAAGGTCCAGGGTTTGTATGATGGCTGGTAAAAGCCTCTGTGTGAGGTCCTTGGCGAGATAATCTCATTCTAAAGATCTGGGTGACTGGAATTTCCCTTCCTCCCATCCCCCCCGCAGACATCCCCTCCCCAACATCCTGCTAATACAAATCCTTAAGCATTAAGTCAGGCGGAAAATGAGTCTACTCTACATTTATCTTCCTGAATGGCAGTCAACTCCTGCTTAATCTTTCAACATATATTTGTTCAATGGATCAACAGATTGTGTAAGCAGCATGACGGTTGGGTTTAGCAATGTGTCTGCTCATGTTTGGTTTGTGCTGAACCACTGACCATTTTGTTTGTGAATCCATCATAAATTATATTTCTGCGTTACCCAGCACCAGGATGGGGACAGAGGGCAGTGCTCATACAGGCAGAAAGAATGTTTAAGTCACTGTCATCTTCCAGCATGGAGAATGCTGACTTGTTTTATTTTGTGAATGCTTCCCTCCCCCTCCACAAATCTTTTCAAACTAGAAAACCTTAAATTTGTTTCCTTCCTCTTTTCTGAAAGGTGTCTCTTAAGTATTCTTCTGCTGTTCTTTCTTCATTAAAATAAGACTTTCGAGATATAGAATAGATAATAAAATAGTATGAAATATGAATAAGAAAGCTAATAATTAAAAAAATCTTATGACTTTCCTAATTACGATTTTCCTGATTTCCTATATGGACATATTGATTCAAATCCTTGCTTCTAAAAAAAAATAAGAATTTACTAGGGGGTTAAGAGACTGAAGAGTTGAACATCCAATTAATGGCATGATTAATTTGACCATTTTCTTTAGAAAAATAGTTGTTTTACTGAATTTTCAACCAGTCACTATTTATTGAGTGTAGAAAGATTAAAAAAAATTCCTTGCCTTTGCTAACTTAAATCAAATTAGAGAAGTACAATCATATATATGTTTAACAATATTAAATAAAAATGAAAGGAAAGGAAAATTTGTGGTATAGTAGTTCAGTATACGAGAAGTTTTCAAGAAAGTTTTTTATACTTATTTAAACAATGTGCAGTAATATTTATTGAACATCAGTATTTTTTGATCATGGGGCATATAATGTAAATTAAAATAGATTTATCTCCTATCCACATGTTGCTTAAGTTTGAAATAGGGAGCAGGAAGTAGGAGTATAGCTGAAGGGAAAAAAAATTGATGTCAACCATCATGTTCAAATCATATCCAGATCAGACTTGAGGGCAGGAACAGTAAGGAGATCACACTTGCTGATTCTGATGAGAAAATTTTGCATGTCCAAGTGGAGGCTTACTAGATAAAAGGATATCCCCATATATTTTATGTGTCACATTCTTGTGTGTCAAAATGGAAGCCTAATCACTACTTTGAATTAATCAAGGCAGAATTGTACCCAGACCAGTAAATAATATATTATTTTAAAAAACCTATTTTTGATATTGTGTTTTATGTTTTCTTTTTTTGGTATTGGGCATTGAACTCAGGGGCACTAAACCACTGAGCCACATCCCAGCCCTATTTTGTGTTTTATTTAGAGACAGGGTCTTGCTGAGTTGCTTAGCACCTTGCTTTTGCTGAGGCTGGCTTTGAACTCACAATTCTCCTGTCTCAGCCTCCCAAAGTTCTGGGATTACAGGTGTGTGCCACTGTGCCTGGCTGATATTGTATTTTAACTATTCAGTTACCTCTAGGCACATATTGCCTTACTGAGTCCCTGTAATAACTGTTAACAGCTTAGGAAATTGTTGTTATCCTCATTAGAAAGGTAAGGTAACTGCAGGTATGGATGGACAAATGCTAGTTTTAGGGAGATTTGGCACCAGAGCCTAGGTTTCCTGATTCCTAGCTCTGGCCATCTTCCTCTTCTATATCCAACATTCTTTTATTAAGCTTCAAAATGAAGGATAAGAATATTGATTTTAAAACTTATGTATTGATTCTTTATTCTGCTGGGGAGCAATGATCAGTGTTTTTCTTTAGCTCAGGGTATGTTTATTATCAGTGAATCCATGTGCAGATGCTAAGACAAAATCTTTGCAAATGGAGATAACCCTGCTATGATGATACAGTACTGACTTTTGCCTACAAACATATTGATCGTGGAGCAAGTAATAAAAGAAGTCACATGACATCTAATAAACAAAATACCAACAAAAAATCCTTTAGGAGGTACTGAATTGAGAGTCATTCAGATATTGGTTCATTTTCCTAAATTTGATGGCATTGAAAGGTTCACAAAAGCTGGAGTTCCATACCCAGAATTGATTGCAGTGGTTCCCCTGATTGCAGAAAGTGAAACTCACTCTAGCCATTCCAAGAAAGGAGAAAGGGTTCTAAGGGGTTTCCAAAGGTCTGTCAGGAAATAAAGCTAACAGTTGGACCTTCTAGGTCCTATAGCTGGGAAGGCATGGGAACCTTGGCCTTTCCTTGATAATGTCAGTTTGGGCAAACTTTGGATCCATCTTGGGTCCAATCATGTGAAGGTCTCAAGGTATTGTACATCACTATGTCTATTCAGAGAAGGGTCTGGGTAGACCTAGCAGTGATGTCTATCTTCTGTTAGTGATAACCTTTCTATTCTTTTTGTAGTACACCACAGCTGATGGACTTGATAGACTAAAATGTCCTCCAATTTGATTAAGGTTGATCTGGTTACTTATAATTGCTGAGAAGCATAACAACATTTTGCTTGTGCTATATTTTATTATGCAATATTTGATTTCCTTTAAAAATAGAGGAAAATTGTAATAGTCAAAATGACCATATTAGTCAAAGGCAGGGACAGAAATTAGAATGCTGCATATTGTGGCCATATGGATAATGGTTATGCCAATGTTTCTTAATACAAGAAAATAATAAAATTATCCATTATTTAGTTATCTCTGATAAATAATCTTTGCTTGTAAGAGAGAAAGGACAAAAAAGATATGAGTTAAGTTTCCTCTTTTTCTACCCTATTCCCTTCTTCACAGAGAATTTCCCAAAATAATACAACTTGATTTAGTCTTTTCTACTTCCTCTTGTTCTCTATGTACATTTTAGGAGAGGAATCAAAATTTTAAAATTCTGTCTCTTTTTTTCTTCTTCCTTTTTTGGTTCTGGGGATTGAACCCAGGGCCTCACACATGCTAGGCAAGCATTCTACCACTAAGCTACACACCTAGCCCTTTTTATTTTATTTTTAGACAGAGTCTTGCTAAGTTTCCAAGGCTGGCCTCAAACTTGGCATCCTCCTGCCTCAGCCTTAAGAATAGCTGCAATTACAGGTGTGTGTCACATGTCTGGCTTCTAGGAATTCTCGAAATCACTTAAGGTAGGTGTTGTAGACCGGACTGTGCCCTTCAAAACTCAAGTTGAAACTCTAACTCCCAATGTAATTTTTCTTGAAGAAAGAGCCTTTAAAGAGGTAATTAAAGTTAAATGAGGTGGTGCCCTTATCAAACATGAGTGGTGTTCTTATAAGAAGAGAGAGAGAGATACCTGGATGCGTGAGCTCAGAGGAATGGCCATGTAAGAACACAGAGAGAAAGCAGCCATCTTCAAGCCAGGGAGAGAGGAGGCTTCAGGAGACAATAATTCTGCTGGCTCCTTGATTTTGCACTTCCAATCTCCAGAACTATGAAAAATTAATTTCTGTTATTTAGTCCTCCTAGTCTGTGGTATTTTGTTATGGCAGCCCTAGCAGACTACTGTAGGATGGGGATTTTGGAGTTACGTCCATTAGTTGTAAAACAGAGGCTAACACATGTCATATAATTAAACAGGTCAATTGAATATTTGTATTGATAGCTCATATTTTCTTACTTATTACCTATATTGTATTTTTAAATAGAAAAAAAATAATTATTTTTTTTTAAAAGAAAGTAGACCAAATAGAGTAGCCATGAACATGCACCTCTCAGATATTTGGCTTCAAGGAGCATAATCAACAGAAAACACAAGCTGTTATACACTGAAGCCCTTTACCACATTGACACCAAAATCCTACTTATCCTAGCTGTTCCCTGCCATTGATGAGTAGAGGTGCTAAGTCAGGCCCATTCTGGGGTAGAGACTCCTGTGATAGGAAACTTTAGCTCTAGGATACCCATCTGCTCTGCTGAAATTTCCCCAGAACTTCATGGCAGTCTAGGCTTCTTCCTTCCCAGCTTGCCTTCCTTCCCTCTTTACTTTATGGGAGTCAGACTTACACATGGTCTGATGACTCTCAGCTTCCTCTAGCTTCCCCTTTGTTATGGTTTAGATCTGAAGATGTCCCCCAAAAGCTCATGTGTTAGGCAATGTATCAATGTTCAGAGATGAAAAAATTAGATTTTGAGAGGTAAAACTTCAAGAGTGGATTAATCCATTTGATGGATTAAGAATGTGAAGGGGCCACTGGGTGGTAACTGTAGACAGATGGAATGGCTGAAGGAAATATATATTTGGGCATGTGGACTTGGACTCTCTCTGCCCCTGGCTCCTCTCTCTCTTTCTCTCACCCCTTCTTTCTCTCTTTCTTTGATTCACAAATGCCAAGAGCTGAGCAACTCTCCTTTACCATACCTTTCCACCATGTTGCTCCTTTCCACCTTTGTTCCAGAACAATAGAGTTGACTAACATGGACAGAACCTCTGAAACCATGAGCCCAAAATAAACATTTTTTTCCTCCTCCAAGTTGTTCTTGTCAGATATTTTGGTCACAGTGATGAGAAGCTGACAACACATCCTTGTTTTCTTTCATAAGTGGTTTGCCTAGTAAATCCATTTCTTGCACATTAATTCTGTCTTGGTACCTGCTTCTTGGAGAACCCAATGTAACACTGTATTTTCAAAACATAAGTTCATAGTTGGGGTGAAGATTAAGACATAACCTTATTGGGAAATTCTTCTCTTTGGAATGTTTTTCTTGTCTTTACCTTGGTAACTTTCACTCATCACTATAAATTCCCTTTGGTATCATATCCTCTGGAAATATCAAGAATATAATTTTATTTTATTATTATTTTTTCATCCTTCTCATCCTCTCCTACCTCCCCATTCCAAAGACATCTGGGTTCATCTCCCCTTTCCTATGCTCCCACAGTACCTCTAGCAACAGGAATGTTCTGTGCCTTAACTTTTCTCTCTTCTTACACAATGACCTCCATCCAGATTGTGACTTTGACTTTTTTCTCTAAACTCCTAGGGTCTAGCTCAGGGCCATCAGGTGATAATTGCTTGTCAAAGGTGAAATAAATGGTGGTGGTGGTGGTGGGAATCAACCAGTAAGTTAATTCATTCCCAGTTCACTGTTTTAGGAAGTAGCCTCAATGAAGAATTACAAAGGACCACAGAAGGATAATCAGGGAAGGATAGGTTTTCAGATCTTCTAGCAAAAAAATCTAGTGAAGAAAGAGGTTTTAGTGGAGTGGTTTGGGCCTAGGGGAGAAGGTCTTAGAAGAAAGGCCTTTCTGAGAGCTGCAGGTCTTATCTCAGTAATATCACCCTGAAAAGGCACCAGCCAGTTATCTGCAGCACCAAGGTGATGACAGTTACCCTCTTCACTTCCAGAGTAAGCTTCTCAGTCACTTAAAGACCAATGGGAGATGAAGAATATGGCTCCACCCCCCACCTTGATCTTTTCACTTGGGTTGAAATGAGTGAATCTTGCAGCTTCATGATCTGAACTATTATTCACTGTTATGGGGGAAAGTACTTGTTAAATGTAACTACAGTTGCTTGAAAGAGAAAAGGAACTCATTCCAGGTGAGTACAAGGTCCTTGACTTTATGCTCTGTGCTATTCACGGGTTGTCTCACTTATATCTTATACACACTTTGTTATTGATATCCCATTTTTTTGAATGAGGAAGCTGAAGTGCTGAGAGACTAAGTAACAGGTTGCAAAGATATGAAGCAGAAAAATCAGAATTTGAAAACAGGTCCTCTTTCCTGAATTATAAAATGAAGGTCTTTTTCCTACCTAGTCTAGCTACTTAATACCCCCAAAACTTTTGTGTTGAAAATTGTTACTGCTGTCATTGCTATAGGCAAATAAAAAAATTTGGCAAGCCACTAGCAGGCGGTGAAATGCTGGATGAATAGGGTATGGTGATGCATACCTGTAATCCCAGAAACTCAACAGGCTGAGGCAGAAGTATCACCAGTTTGAGGCCAGCCTCAGCAACTTAGTGAGACCCTAAGCAAGGTAGTAAGACCCTAAGCAAGTTAGTGAGACCCTGTCTCAAAATAAAAAATAGAAAGGACTGGGGATGTAGTGGTATAACACCCTTAGATTCAATCCCCAGTACCACACACACACACACACACACACACACACACACACATGCTGGATGAACATGAGACAGAAAAGAAGAATAATCCAGAAAATCCACAACCTGCTAGCTATGAGGAGGGAGAAGTGAGTGCCCTGGAAACTGTCCTTCAGGTGACATGTGATGTGGCACTGAGACATCCTAAGGAAGTCACCTCTTCCAAGAGGAGCAGAGAAATGGGACCAATTTAATGGGAGTTGGAAATGAAATTGGGGAAGACAGGAGGAAGCTCAGGCTACCTCCTCTTGTGTTCAGAGCTGAGGCCATAGGAGCTGTCCAAGAAAGTAAATCTCTCATAGAGGGGGTTGAGTTAAGAAGAGATTGGCAACAGCATTCACTGTTCAGGAGATTTAGAAATGCTGCCAGCGAATGTAACAACAGTCTGCCTTAAAGAAAAATTGCATGGGTTTACATAGCCTTCATCTGTATTTGCTAAGCAAAGCTTATCATCACATTTTCCCCTTAATTTTTTATATTCCTGTACAATATTCAATGTTGAATTTCATCAATATTTTCTTTTTTATCCTTGGATGATGGAAACCTCCAATTTCCCCCCCTTTCTTCTTTACTTTAGAGAGAGGGGGAACACTTAGAATTTGCCCTTGAGATACAATGTCTTCCAAATATTAGCTCAGGGAATAGAAAGGCTCTAAGTTGCCATGTGCTGTTGTTTGCTGGAATAAATAATCATACAAAGGACTGGCTTTTTTCATTCCTCCTTCTTCCAGCAGAGTTCAAACCAGGGTTATTTGCAGGTATCTTGTTGAATCCAATCAAAAGACTCTGAATATCTCAGCTTACAATCCTGCTTGTGCATTCCCACATCCTTTTTTATTTCTTTATTTCTCTCAAATTTCAGGAGCTCTCCAGTGTGTGAGTGCATGCATGTGGGCTTTTATGGGAATGTGTGTATCTCTGTGTGTCTATACTTTTGTGTGACATATGTATCTGTGTATATGTGTCCAAGTGTGTGGTATTTCCTTCCTTTAAAGGAAATGCTGATTGTTTCACTGCTGAATTTCTAAGGCTTTGCTATCCACAGTTATAATTTGCTAAGTATTGATAAACCAAAAGTCAAATGAATGGATGAACTGCTGTTATACATGAAGATCTTAAATATTCATTCTCTGAATCCATTGCCGTTTAGAAAGTTAAATGCACATAATGCCTTTCAGGTACCTTGCGAGGTAGAGGTTATGACTCTCTGGGCCCAGTGTTCTCAAATGTTCACTTGTGCACCTGCTTTTTGAAAAGCAGGTATTTCTTTCCTTTTTGAAAGTGGGAGTGCCTTACAAGCTGAAAGTCATCAAAATTCTGTCTTTCCCTATTCATCATGCATTACACTCGCCAAGCACAGATTATGGCACATTATTAACCTACTCAATTACAATGGAACTCCTATGGAAATGTCTATTACAACCACATTAATATCTCATTAGTTCATCATGTTAATGTTATTACAATGGTTACCAAAGGAATTGGCACTGATTGGTACCTAATTTTGAAAGGTTGTTGCCCCAAGCATCACTGGAGAGGGAGGCTCAAAAGCAGGGGTGGAAATCTGCTTTCTGACTTCCTCCCTTGAAAGAAAGAAAGAGAAAGAAAGAAAGAAAGAAAGAAAGAAAGAAAGAAAGAGGAACAAATGAACATCCTTGGCAAAAACATCCTTCAGAGGATACCCAAGATTCAAGATATAAATTTATTTTGACAGGTGCATTATTCTTATCAGCTAGAATAGCATTATTCTTTTGTTTTAATGGCAGAGATAGCAAGAAGACAAAATTTATTTTCACATGAATGCCTAAGAATGTAATAACAATTAGTTAATATAATTAAATTATTACTAATGGTGATAATATCATGTCTGTGTCTACAATGAACATGTAGCTTTGCTTATTTACATCTTTCCCCAGAGGAGTTGAAATAGATTTAGAGAAATTAAACCACTCCCACTTCCCATTAATCTGCATACATTAAAAGAAAGAAAGCATAGAAGTTGATTATGCCATTTTATAAGGCATAATGACTTGCAGTTTCAAGTCATTCATTTGGTTGGTAATCCTCCAGGCTTGAGCAGTAAAGTTTGTATAGTGGGAAGGAAGTGAAACCAAGGGTCCAATATCCATGACTCGACTGGGGTGAGTGTTAATCTCCATATCTGCAGGGACTCTGCCTGGGGTGTCTCACACAGCAAATCAGAGCTGGCCTTCAAGATGGAAAAAAGAGAAAGTCTGTTAATGATGCTGCCTATATTTCATATTTTCCCCATCTGTCTCCCTACTTTCCTCAGGTTTTCAGAGTGTTCATGGTTTTCACAATGACATTTTGAGATGGGTTGTCATAGATGTTAATGTTTTGGTTTGCTTTTATTTTCTTAGCAAAAAAAGAAAAAAGAGAAGCTGACAATGAAGAATAGAGATTTGTCAGAAGTTTTCATAGAAAGGAGATATGGTTAGTGCAGTAGAGGAAGAGGATTGAGGGGGAAAAAGGAGGGACAGGAAAAGGGAAGAATAGTGAAATGAAATAGGACATTATTACCCTACATGCATATATGATCACACAACTGGTATAACTCTACATCATGTACAACCAGAAGAATGAGAAGTTATACTCCATTTATATATGATGTGCCAAAATGCATTCTACCATCATGTATAATTATTTAGAACAAATGAAAAAATTTTTAAAAAGAATGGTGAAATGAATCTAACTTTTCTATATATATATGAATATAACACAGTGAATCTCACCTTCATGTATGTCTACAAGGCACTAATTAAAAATATATAAATAAATAGAAGAAATGTCAGAGTAGAGAGAAGGGAACAAGGGGAGGGAGAAAGGATGAGAAAGAGGAAGTACTAGGGACTGAATTAGAGCAAATTATAATCCATGCTTGTATAATTATGTCAAAATGAACCCTAATATTATGTATAACTAAAAGGAACTAATAAAAAAAGGAAAAAGAAAAAGGAGATATGGTGAAATGGACCCCCTAAAGTGTAGGAGAGAAAATTATGTCAGAAGATTATTGTGTTTTCTTCTGCTGTTTTGAGGACATAGGTGCAAGCATACATTGGCTTGGGATTTTTCTGAGTGGGTGCAACTAAAGGAGAGGGCACAAGGGCATAGCAAGTGATGAATTGTGGAATCTCACCACAGTGAGAAGACAAATGAGGTCATGAAGAGTATAAAGGATACTGAAAATGGTAGAAGCCACAAATGGGAGATTCCAGTCGTGGTTGAAGAATATTGGATCAATATTGTTGGAGGGATATGAAAAAAAAACAGGAAAGAAAAGATAAAAGATGATGATGGTGATCCAGGTAGATTCTTAAGGTAAACATTTTGGAGTCAGTATGGGAATGACATGGTCTAAGACATTCATGAGTGGTAGGTAGATGATTGCAACAAAAGCAAGTTAATCTGATTATTTAATCTGCTAATGCATGTTTCTATGTCACTGAGCAATTTTAGAGATGAGGGTCAGAGTTTAGAAGTAGAGGTACGAAGCAAGGGGAGAACTTAGGTCATCTTCAAGCCTTGTTGAACACTGGGTGTGAAAACAAAAGCAGCTTGAAAGGGCTGTCCTTAAAATGGAGGTAAAGGCAATTTTCAGAGAAAAAGTTGCAAGTATAGGGGATTTTGAGTTCTATAGGACAGCGAAGAGTGTTAGGGAGTTATGAGAAGTGGTAGATTAAGTCAGATTAAAGGAGGTACAGATTCTCATGGAAATAGAGTAAAAGGAATGAGATATGAATCTGAAGAGTGGACTCTGCCCAGACTGTAGTGGCAGAGTGCAGTCCATGATGCAAGTAGTTCTGATAATTTTGAGGGGCTATGGAAATCAATTTTTATCATTGATTCCACTTTGAGAATGGTGGGAGTCAGCTTTTCATCACTGTGACCAAGTATCTGAGAAAAATCAACTCAAAGGAGGAAAAATTTATTTTGGCTCACAGTTTCAGAGCTTTCAGTTCATGGTCAGCTGGTGCCATTGTTTTTAGGCCTGTTGTGAGGAAGAAACATCATGACAGGTGGAAATGGTGGAGGAAACTGCTCACTTCACGGGAGAGAGGTGGAGGAGAGGGAGGGAGGGAGGGAGGAAGAAAGGGAGAGAAAGAGGAAAAGGTTAAAGACAAGATATATCTTGCCAGGGCAGGTCCCCAGTGACTTATGTTTTCCGACTAGGCCCCTCCTCCTACAGTTTTGACTACCTCTGGATAGTCCATTGAATTATTAACCCATCAATAGGTTAATCTGCTGAGGAGATCAGAACCATTATGGCCCACCCTACTCCCTGTACTCTGAACATTGCTGCATTGGGGGCCAATCCTTCAACACATGAGCCTTTGGGGACATTTCATATCCAAATCATAACAGTAACCATCTATTACTTAATGTGTAATGTGAAGTTGTAGTTGTGCCAGAGTGAGATGAGATGATCTTGAGAGGTATACAAAAGTTTCTCTGGATCCTCCTCACATTGTGTTGTGAACACTTTAAGAGCAGGTGAAATAGGAAGTCTCTCCAGATGATGAGTTCTGTTTAGAGATTTTGAGGTAAATATTCAAAGAAGAATGATAAGAAACAGCTAAGAGTTATTCGAAAAATTTTTATAATAAGCTTTTGGGGCTACTTAATTGCAAAAAACCCCAATATATATTTATGCTATGATAAAAAGCAAAGAAATAAAAAACAAATGCCCGATTCTTAGAGAGGATGCGAATTATTTTATAGAGAGAAAACTGGATAAAAAGGAAATGAAGCATATCTGCAAAGACTGCTGATTGCCTATTATAACATCCATTTATCTCTTCTTCCTTAATAATAGAACCTCAATATTTAGCAGGATACATTGCTTTACAGGAAGTATTTTCCCAGCTTCCCTTCAAACTAGATGGGACCAAATTATTCTGGCCAATAGTGGAAGTAGAATGCACCAATGGTGGATTCAAGATGGCCACAGATTCTTTGGCCCTTCTTCAACTGAAAGATGGACTAGAGTCCCTCATTTTGGATTGGTCAGGGGAGAAGCCCAAACTATACACAGAGGCCATGCACAGATGCCCTAGTTAAGAGTACTGATTGAGCTCTCCACTGACCGCCCACATCACCTGTCAGCCATGTGAGGAAAACGTCTTAGACATCCAGCCCAACTGAACCTTCAGATGAGACAGCTCCATCTGACTGTATCTGCTTCTCAGTAACAATTTCTCAGTTGAACCCAGTTTATCCACAGAACTGTGAGAGATAATAATAAGCCCAAACCATTATATTTTGGTACAATTTCTACACAGCAACAGATAATTAGACTGGTGTCTTTGTGGTGGATAACATTATTCTCATTTTTGTTGTCTTTCCTTTGAGACAATTATACATTCATTCCTATTGCCATGTTACTTACAGTGCCTCTCTCTAGGAGAAGTATTCCCTGCTTCTCAGTTAATGTAAGTCTGGTCACATGACTAGCATTGGTCAATGGAATAGGAGCAGAAGTAACAAATGCCACAATTCAAGCAGATGCTTTAAGAAAAATTGCGTAGACCAGCCATTGCTTTCCTTCCTCTGTAATCAGTCTGAAGGCTGCTCTTCTGCTTGGGTTCAAATATTAGTTTGCCAAAGTAGATCAAATACCATTGAGTAGGTGGCTTAAATAGCAGAAATGTATTTCTCACAGTTATAAAGAAAAGAAGTCATACATCAAGGGGTCCTCAGTGTAGGCTCCAGCTGAGAGCCATGAGGAACAGATCTGTTCTAGGTCTTCCTCCTTGGCTTATAGATGCTCATCTTCTCCCTGACTTCATTCTGCACCTGTGTCCTAATCTCCTATTTTTTATAAAGATATTAGTCACGTCGAATTGGGGCTATTCATGGAATTCAATTATTTCCTTTAAGACCTCCTTTCCCAAATATGACTATATATTGAGGTATTAGATATTAGGACTTCAGTATGAATTTTGAAGGGACAAATTCAGCCTTAAGCAATCCCCAAATAGGAGGAACTGTGGAATAAAGTGAGAAAAAATGACATTGTAAGCCCCTGATACTTTGGAATTTTTTGTTACAGCATAAGATAACCAGTACAGTCCAGTAAAACGATGAGCACTTTCTTTTGTCCCTCTTCTTCCTTTGTGTTGCTTGGGATATGACAAGAAGGGTGACATTCTTAGCTTGCACTGTGAGGTGCACTCTAAGGATGGCTATGTTTACTGTCATGCCTACTTTGGGACAGAGGAACTTCTATCTAATTTAACCCAGAAGAGAAAATTAGGACAAAACTTACTTAATTAGGATTTTGCTTCAGAGAGCTCTGGCTGGACAGAGGGTGTGAGGACAGCCCAACAGGTAGAGAAATTGCAAAGAGAGGATAAAGAACCCCCTTGTTGTAAATGCATATGTGTCTGTAAATTACAGTGGACCATGTCTGTTCTGAGGGTTCTGCCTCTGTGGAGTCTACCAATCTAGGATTGAAATATTTTGAAAGAATGATTGTGTATGTATTGAACATGTACAGACTGTTCTTGTCATACTCAGTAAACAATGCAAAATAATAACTATTTATATAACATTTATATTAGGTTTTATGAGTAATTTAGAAATGATTTAAAGTATATGGAAGAAAATCTGTAGCTTATGTATATTCACCATTTTATATGAGGATGTTAGCATAAGCAGATTTTGGTATCTACCTGGGGGTCCTGGAACTAATCTCCCATGGATACCAATGGACGATTGCATAATTCAATGTCTTTAAAAAAAGAGCCTTGTGAGATTGTTGAGTAATCCCAACAAACACAAGGTATGGTCCAATGCCATTTTGCCATTCCAGTTTCCAAAAAGAGGAAGAGAGATTGTGCAAACTGTTGAATTATGAGCTTTATTTTATTTCCTGGCGTTCCAAGAAGAGGAAGTGGTTGGACCATCATTGGGGAGACCCCATTTCCTAATGTAACAGATATATTAGATTATGGTGCCAGGGAAGATGTGGTTGTGTGTACTTTGAAATTAAAGCACTGCATTTGAAAGGCTTTCAAAATGTCTCCATAGATCAGTTACAGGAATATCGGTTAGATAGAAGATTGAAAGGATGTGTGAAGGAGAGTTTCCACTCAACAACCCGCACAGTACCTGTCCCTCATTCCTTGCCATGGAGCGCTCTCCGTGGTAAGGGCTGGCTCCCCCTTGTGGTTGAAACTAGTTTCACTGATACTTGCCACGCATGTAGACAGGGCTCCTCCAGGAGCTTCCTTTGAGTAGTCAGGAAGTTGCTATCCCAGATTGTGATAACAAAACTTATCTCATAATTTATTAACTTCCAACCAGATTAAGAGCCCCTCCATGGGTCAGCTACTCTGCCTAAGGGAAAGGAATTCTATGCCTAGCTTAAGGCTGATTAGCTAGGGGCTGAGTTGTCTTTCTCCAAAACATATTGGCTTCCTGGAGTCAGAAGGGTGTGATTATATTCATATATATGTATTTCTCAAAAAATATAAGTAACAAGAGAAGAAGGAATGTATTTTTGATAGGCAAGCACAATATTCATTGTTATTGAAAGGTTTTGAGAATGAGTTTCTTTAATTCTACTATGCAAAAATTTAAATTTTGATGAGATAAGCATTCAGATAGATTTATTAGGATTATTTCGGCCACAAAATACACTACAGTTAATTAAATGAGCGAACCCAAGAGGTAGAATTGTTTAGTATTATCTATTTTGTAGCTGAGACATCTTGGCCCAAAATTATGATTTTGGTTTAATTATAATCTAAGTTAACACTCTACCTGATTATAATTGACCAATATGTTTATATTCTTTAAAACATTAGAAGAGGATTATGTTTTCAGACAGAATAAGAATAAAAATGATTCTTTTTTAATTATAGAAGAGTGCATATCTGGTTTATCTAAAGATTTGTATCAAATTGTTGTGGTATGAGTTTAAAAGGTAGTTTTGGAATGCAGTCCTTTAAAAATGCCATTTGAAACATTACTTTGGAATACTTAAACTTTAGTGTTGTTCTCTAGGTGATAATACAAAAAAGTCTCTCGAAAAGTCCTTAAGTGTCTTGGAGCATTTTATGAGAGACAGATTCTATTAAGAAAATGTCTGGAGTGGCCACTATATTTAGCCTGTTCTTTTATGTTTCTTCTTAGGACAGTACTGGGGTTTGAACCCAGGATGACACACATGCTAGGCAAACACTATGCTACTCAGCTACACCCCAGCCGTATTAAGTGAAGTTAAGTATACTGAGGGTCCAGGGTAAAAACTTCATCTCAAAAGTAGGTTATTTCCTATGCTGAATGTTTAACTGAGAAGTATGTACAATGCATAGAAAAAGAGAAACCAAAGAGTTTTTGGCCCATATTTGGTGAAATGACAGATCTGTAATTTCTGAGAAGTTGAGAGAACTCTTTTTTGTAGATAAATCATCCCATAGGGTGTGTTCTAGAAGATCTAGGTCAAAGAAAAAACAGTTTGTAAACCCTGTCATTCACAACAGAGTATAATGACTTTCATCAGCAGAAGATCGCCTCTGGAGGACATCATCCCCTGAAAATAGTTAAATATTCTGCAACTCCTTGTTACTCAAAGTGTGGTCCATGGACCAGCAAGATTATTATCATGTGAAGCCTGTTCGACCTGCAGAACCTCACCTCTATCCCATACCTACTGACCTGAACTAACCTGAATCTGCCCTTTAACAAGATTCCCAGGGAACTCATGTGCTCATTAAATTTGATCACAGATTACTAAATCTCAATTAGAGAGATTTGCACAGTTCAGAGTATTGCCTCTAGGGATGGGGATGAGGGAGGTGGCAAAATAATCTGGATTTCTACAGGTTCAGTCAACCCAAATCCTTCATCTTTCTCACAAAATTTTCATTTCCATTTACTGTGATGGCTGCTCATAAAGTTGAGCAAACTAGTTTAAAATCTGGATCTGCCACTTACCAGCTATATGACTTTGGGCAAGTTAGTTCAACAGTTGCAGACTAGTTTTTCTTATCTCTTGAATGGGGATGATCTTAAACTTAATCTGTTAATATGAATTGAGATGATATGGAGTCCAAGGTCTGTCAAATATGAGGAAATCAGTGAATATTTGTTCCTTTCCTCCTTGCTGGAACATGCAGTCCGTTGAAACAGAATTATCTACTATAAGTGATGCAGAGACTACAGGAATTCTTCCCTACATAACAAAACACAACGTGGTTCCTATAAAACAGATTTAAAACAGCTCAACTTGCCAAGTAAGTGGTTCACAAAATGATATTTAAATAATTAAATAGAATGGAATTGTTTAGTGTGGTCCATCTGGATGCCAAATTGTACCCTCCAAAATGATAATTTGGATTTTAACATAATTGATACTTTACTGTTCTTGAGTCTGATGTGTCAACAAGCGTTGCTGCTGCTTTGCAAAGCTTGCTGCTACTTAGCTTTTACTCAGTGGCTGCTTCTGAGTCTTCATCTTGCTACATTTCTCAGCCTTCTTTGCAATCCTTGTCCAGTGAGGGGTCAGAGGTCCATCCCCTAGTTCTTTCCCTGCTCTGGTACCAGGGATTTAACCCAGGGGCACTAACCACTGAGCAATGTTCCTGGCCCTTTTAATTTTGAGGCAGAGTCTTGTTAACTTGCTGAGACTGTCCTTGAACTTGTGATCTTTCTGCTTCAGCCTCCTGAGTCTCTAAGATTACAGGTACATGCTACCACTCCAGGCTTATTCCCTGGTTTTCAGACGTGTGGTAAGGATAGGGAGTTGGGTGGGTTTCTAATGGGTGGTTGAATGATTGGCTGAGAATCTGCTTCTGAAAGACAGTCTGGCTGAAAACTCTAAACTCCTTGGAATATCAGTAGTTCTTTATTAAGTTTAAGATGATTGCCCTGTCTTAAACTCCATGATCACACCATCCCAGTATAGGAAGACTATGAAGTGGTGTATAGACTGCATGGAGAGGCTGAGGACTTAAGGGTGATGCATGGGAAAATCCATATGACTAATGACGTGGTAGCTATTCATGGATCCTCTCCTCATGTGGCCTGCAGGGCTCCATGATTCCTGCCTGTGCAAAGAACTTTCTGAACCACCTTCTCAATATGAGATCTTTTATTTAGGAATGCTTTTAAAAATTAAATATATGATAAAATATAAAAGAGACCATAACAATTATCTGTATTCTCATTACCCAGAATTAACTGTTAACCCACTACATTCCACTTTTTCAGTTCTGCAAATATTTTAATGAAATTATCACCGATTCATTAAAATAGCTTGGAAATCACAACCTACAGCTTACTATATAATTTATTATCATTAATAATATTCATAATCTCATTAATAATATTGTGAATATCATCAATAATCATTCATCTATTCTTTTCTCAAAAGAGCAAAACTCTAAAAATAAATATTTATTTCAAAGTTAACATAAGTGATATATTTTTTGTTCAATATAAGTTTTTTAGATGTTCCATAAATGGGATGATGGGACATAATTGGTTAATACCTTGTTTAGGCATCATTTCCTGTTCCATGTCCCCTCCCAGGCCCTCCAAAGGCAACCACCAATAGTTGGGTGTGTGCCACTATATACCTTTATGAAAACTTTATTTCTCTCTCTCCATATACATAACCAAGATGTACCATTACTTTGTGAGTTACTTTTTGAAGTATACATAAATGATATCACATTGTAATGTTCTTTTTGAATATCATCTCCCTACCTTTGACCTTGTACTTTTGAGATCAGCCATATTGATATACCTGATTTCTTTTAATACAGAGCTAATTAACTTTATTTAAGAGCAGTAAATCATTCAGTCTTAGAAATAGACCACATTTCACTCCTTTCATTTTTGCATTTGTAGATTATTGCTAATATCTAGCAGCCATCAGTATATCTGTGAATGCCTAGCATTTCTATTTCCGCCCCAATGATTTGCTTACTTCACCAGTATCTGCCAGCTTCATCAGAGATTATTACATTTATAGTACTTATCCTTCTAGGCAAAGTGACAAACTGTGTGCTTTATCATTTTTTCACCCTTACTGCTTATAGGTGATGTTTGTACCCTCTGGAAAACTCAGAAACCCTAAATAAAAGACATATATAAAACATCCCATTTGTCAAGGACAAGGGTAACCCATATGTCTTCCTTTACTTTGTTGGCATTGTTAGACACAGACTAGAACGTAGATTATTCTCATGTTTAGGCAGGTCAAGGCTTACTTCAGTATTCATAGCTTGCCTTTCATCCATTGGCTGGAGAAGGAAGTTTTTGTGAATTCTGACAGAGAAAATGTGTTTACCCTTATTAGCAAAATCAACAGAGTGATAACACTAAGGTCTTTGAGGTCATTTTCCTGTCACACTGAATGGAGCAGTTATTATAGTTTAGTTATTTTATCCCCCATTATAAACTATATTTTCCAGTTTCTTCAAGACTCTTCACCTTCTGACACCCTTTATTAAGAACTTATTCCAAATAGTCAAATAAAAATGTATCTGTGTAAAGTTGTACCTCAAAGTGAAAAAGACTACAAAGCAGTTAATAGTCCTAGAAGTTGAGTTAGTTTTTAACTTTGGGGAAAATGAGCCCATGAGCATGACTAAGGGTGTGTGTGTGTGTGTGTGTGTGTGTGTGTGTATGTATGTGTGCGTGTGTGTGTGTGTGTGTGTGTGTGTGAAGGCAGGGACACACTTGTGGCTGGTGTATAGATGAACATGTTTTAGAGGAGCTATGTTCCAACTACTTCCTCTGATCACTGATGTTTCACTTTCTATTCCAATCAGAATTGTTTCCCTGCAGCAACTTGGGTTCCTTCTGGTTGAAGTCTCCAGTGACTATGCATTGCCAAATTCTGGAGTTAATACTCAGTCTTTAGCCTACTCTAGTCCTTAGAATATTTGACATAGTTGACCACCCACTCCTTGAAATGCTTTCCTCATCTGGCTTCCAGGGACAACATTTCCCTTTCACTTGATTATGTACTCTATCTGGTCTCTTTTTTGAAACTAGACCTTCATCTTCCCAACAAAAGATGAAAAAAATCATTTTTTAACTGATACATTTTAGTTATATACAAAATTGAAATGCATTGTGATACATTCATCCATGAATCACCTCCCAGACTCCCAGACCTTTTAACATCAGTGTATCCAAGTGTTCAGTCCTCCTGTTTCTTTTTCTTTCTTTCTTTCTTTCTTTCCTCCCTTCCTTCCTCCTTCCCTCCCTCCCTCTCTCTCTCTCTTTCTTTCTTTCTTTCCTAGAGATTGAACCCAGGGGCACTTTACCACTGAGCTACATCCCCATCCCTTTTTATATTTTATTTTAGATAGGGTCTTGACAAGTTGGTTAGGGCCTTGCTAAGTTGCTGAGGGGCAGGCCTTCAACTTGTGATCCTCCTGCCTCAGCCTCCTGAGTTTCTGGGATTACAGGCATGCACTCCCACACTTGGCTTTTCACTGTTTTTCATATGTTGGCAGATGTGATCACATGTAGTCTATTCCCTTAAGTACCATTAGTAATGCAATAAGTCTCAGTTATACCTCCACTCCAGATTTTTTCCTTGGCCTTACAATTACAAGCCTAGTTTGCCTCTTTGGCAGATTTTCTTGGAAAATAATTTGACAACTCTGCCTTAAAAGTGTAACACTGAAACAATGAGTTCCATACCCCAAATGTTTATAGTCTTGGTATTTCCCATTTCAAAAAATGCAACCTCCATTTATCCAATTACTCAGGCCACAAATTCTAACTCCTTTCCCCACCTTTATGTCCCATATCATTCAATGTGTCCCAAACACATTCAAAAAATGTGTTTTTATCTTTAAAATATATCCAGACTGTGGCCATCTATCAGCATCTCCATCACTACCAGTCTAGTCCAAGTTGTAATAGCTTCTTCATGGACTGTGCCAATGGCTTCAGTTAGCCTCTGTTTGTCCCCTCCTGTCATGTAATAGACTGGTCACTGCACAGTAGCCAGAATGGCTCTTTTTAATGTTATCACATCATTTTCTTGTTTTAACCCTTAAGTGGTCTTTGATCATGGTTGGTACAAAATAGAAAGCATTTACAGGAGTCTACCACGTCTGAGACATGGCCTTTCCTGGAGCCTATGCACTTGATATTCTTAGCCTGGAATATTCTTTGCAGATATTTTCATGGCTTATCCTCTCATTTCTCTCAGATTTATATACAGGACCCATTTATCAAAGCCCTTTATGATCACCCTATCTAAATCTTTCTACTACTCTCTTTTTCCTGAATCTGCTTCATTTTATTTCCATTTCTTTATGCAGTATCTATTTCATTAGAACATATGGTTCACATAGGCAGGGACTCTCTTTAATTCACTATTGTACACCCCAGCCCAGACTAATGCCTAGCAGATGCATTTGTTACTTGTTTAATGGATGGATTCTGCACCATTCTTGTTGCTCTTTTATGTTTTCATTATAGTTGTAATTATTGAAAGTGTCATTTCAGAAGGTGTTGTCCAAGAATCATCTGGTTTCCTTGCTCTTATCTCCATCATACCTGATCCATATGAGCCATTACATATTTTCATAGGCATTAAGAAATCTCTCAAGAAGCACTAATATTCTGTGGACATTTTGGAAACCATGACACCTCATGCACTTTTTGGTTTCAGACTTTCCACTAAATATTTTGTAAAGCTTCAAGAAATTGTAAGCTGGAAAGACATAAAATCAGAAATATTATATATAGGATACATTTGCTTGTTGAGAACAATAAAAGAAAAGAGAAAAAGAGCATAAATTCTTTTTTTTTTGGCTGGAATTGAACTCAGGGGCACTTAACCACTGAGCCACATCCGTAACTCTTTTTTATATTTTATTTAGAGACAGAGTCCCACCGAGTTGCTTAGGGCCTCGCTAAGTTGCTGAGGCTGGCTTTGAACTCACAATCCTCCTGCCTCAGTCTCCTGAGTTGCTCGGATTACAAGTGTGCACTGTGCTCAGCTAGCCTAAATTCTTGATCTTGCATATGTACATACATGCAAGATGCACACATAGCTTTAAATATGTAGTTCTTGGTGCAAAAACCTAAGTTTGTAAAGAACATCAAAGATTTCCTTAATGATTACATATGTAACATTTATAATTGGAAGATTATATGCATGCAAATGAGCACAAAATAATGTTAAGAGTGAATGGAGATGGGAATTTCTTTAGTGAATTTGTTTTTCCTCTACTTGGTATGTAGTAGAAAGACAGCAGACACTAATCCTCTATATTTAAATCACTGCAATGTTAGTTTCTAATACTGCAAATGTTTATAGTCCCAGTATTACTGGGACTATAGGTATTACTACAATCTAACTGTTAAAAGCAAGGGCCGAGAGCCTTGTTTTCTTGATGCAGATGTGAGGAAGATCTTTAGGTATTTCATCTTGACCCTTGTGAGGATTACTGTTTCCTCATAGAAACCACAGAAACCAATTAACTCCCTAATTTAGGCAAAACTGTTACTCACTCTATGCAGTTCTGGAATAGGACATTGTTTTGCTCACCCTGATTGGTTCTTAAAAGTGTGGCAAGAAAGATGGCCTAGGGAGAGATGTGTTGGGCTAATGGATTGTTGAGAAAGACTTTCTAAACCATCTCTTGGCCTACTGAAATTATCCCTTATGGGGAAAGGCAGAATGGTTAAATGTCACGTGCCACTGCCATGCAAGCAAAAGTATTAGTCCTGTGTCAAGTCAGATAAACCTGGAGGTGCATATCTGAGGACAGCTCAAGAGAGTAGGACAGTAGTTCTACCTTTTCTGGGGTGGCTTCTGCCTTTACCTGTAGCTCCCAAAGTTGGGGCCTAGGGCTGAGGTCTGGTGATGAATGGCTGTGATTAGTAGGAGAGCAAGCCTAGAAGAAAGTACTTCTGTCTGACAACTGATCTTTGGATCATGTGTGGAACAGAAAGATCTTTGCTGTCATAACTTTTCATGATAAGCCAACTGCCATGTAAACACATAACCTTAGAAATGGTTGAAAAGATCTATTTGCGGGCATATCCTCACAAGTCTGTTTTTCTATCCACCTCCATCCACTCTGAAGTTTTTCTCTCTGGGCGCTATCTCCAATGTTGTTACTATGTTTTCTTTTCTCCAGGGTTCTGCTTTAGGATCTGGGAGGGTGTAAGGGAGTGGAAAAGGCTTTATGGGTCTGACTTGGTAGTAAACAGTCAATAACAAAACAATCAGGCATCCTGTATGTGCTGGAGATTAATGTACCACAAGGATATCTCCTGAAACTTGTTATAAGATTGTCTGTCTCTCTTCCAGTTTTGAGTGGCATTATTAAAAACCTCTTTTATTGTTATGCACTTAGGGAGTGCCTGCATGCAACTAGGCATTTAGTAGTGACAGGGTAAGGAACGTACCCAATCATATTGAAGAGGATGGATATTGGCACTGGGTTTTTTTTAGCGAGGAAGGCAGAAGAGGGGAAGATTTTACCAAATAGTAAAGAAATTCCTGCTCAGGACCAACATAATGTTTGTGCATAGCTAAATACAGTTATCTACTGAGAAGAACAGAAGTGTTCAGCTCCGTGTATTTTATGACATGGGTCTTTCCTTCCTTATTGTATGCATGTATTTGCCCATGACAGATGAACTCTTCTGAACCTTGTTCATTAGTATATTTTGGATATTGTTTCATGGTACATGTAGGGCTACCTCAAACTTTTCAATGGTGTCATAATACTTCATTATTTTGATGTACCATAATGTTTTAAAACATAATCTCCTATTATTGAACATTTGGATTACTTCCAATATGCAAATATGGCCTTTTTGTGGAGAGTGCTCTAAATAAATATCTTATGCATCTATCTTTGTGTGCATTTGTAAGTGTATTAGTAGCATAATTTCCTGGAAGTGCAATCACTGGGTCAATGGTATGTGAATATTTTAATTTGGAAAGATACTGCCAAATCATCTTTCAATAAGAACATGCCAGTTTACACTTCCATTGACAATACAAGGAGTGGCTGTTTCCTCATTTCCGTTGCCAACACGGGATGTTACCAAGTGTGTTGATCTTTGCCAATATGCTGTGTACACCGTGGACTCCTGTTATTTGTATTTCTCTTATTAATTATATCTAGTATCTTTTCAAATGTTTAAAAGTCATTTTTATTTCCTTTTCTCCAGGCCATCTTCTTCATGTCTTCTCTCGATTTGTGAATGGTTTATTTATTTGATTTGAATTTAAGTATTAGTACTACCACCTGCCCCACCCCCGTATCCAAGTCATTGGTTTCTGTTTTCATCTACATTGCTTCCCCCCTGCCCTCTTTCTTTTCCAATTCCCAGATTTGCTTTTTCCACTCTGGAATCACCGTAGTACAGGAGGTAGTTCTTGAAAAATGCTAATGGTTGAGTTTTCTCTTGTTATCTGAGTATCTGAATATATTTTGAGTATATTAGATAAACCACTTACAATTTTTAATGACAGACTTTTTTTGGGAGGGACTTCTTATTGGCACCATAATGTATGTTGTGCAATGTTAAGTGTTCTTTGTTGATTTGTTTCTCATTTATTCTCTGGAGTGTTTGTTGTTTTTTGCTTGATATCTGATTATTTGTAAGTTTTAAATTGTTTCTGGATATCATGATTAGCCTTATAGTTACAATCGTATGTGTATATTTAATCCTTACTATTGTGAACACTGCTAAGTATTCCTATTTTTCTGCCCCTCTTTTCTTCTGTCTGTGCCTGTTTTTATCTGCTTATATTGTCATTTTCTGTTTTTCTAGTGTTTACTATAAATTTTAAGTACAAGACTATTGCTAAATTCATCAGAATAAAGTAATATATTTAATTTCGGTCAATATAATTATACTACATTCTCATGTTCTCTCAGCTTTTATTTCCAAACTTTTGTTATTAAATGGAACCAGAAGAAATTGCCATTTTAATAGGTTAAATTGGTAGTATTTTGGTAGTTTCATGGTTGATATTTTAACCTAAATATGACCTGGTGACTAATTCTGGGATGGGCCAGCACACTTGCATTTAATGAAAGCATAAGGAAATCTTAAGTATTTTTTCTTTTAGAATAATCTCATTTAGGGAAGCCAACTGGTTTAATTATATTTTGTTCAAGTTCAATTTAAAAGACTTTCAAAAGATTTTAATTTCTTAAAATTGTATTATGCTGCGATACCTTAGAGACTTCTGGTTTGAGTGCCTAGACTTAAAAAAACTTACGTACAACTTTTAAAACTGGAGCTGTGAGAGATATTTAAGAAAGTCTAGCTAAACGCCCATATTTTATAGATGAGCAAACAGGTTTGGAGAGCTTAATTTTTACATCTCATGAATATCAATCAGAGTAAGTTCTAGAGTAGCATGTTCCTGAATTTCGTTGTATTAGCTCCATAATTTTTCCATATCTACATATCTTACTATTTTATATACAATATTTTCCTCCTTTGTTTTATTAAAATAAATTTATTTAAAGAAGAAATTTTGCATAATTGCTCTGGTGATTCTGGCTTAGCCCTTTGAACAGTGGCATTAGTATTATGTTGGAACCACAAAAGAGATGCAAATTTATAGGCTCCTGTTCTGCCCTGGTGAATCAGACTCTCTGGAGGTGAGGCCTAAGAAACTGTGTTTTAATAACCCTCCATGTGATTTTTTTTTTTTTTCACATTCAAGTTGGAGACCACTGCATTCCTGTTTATTGAAAGCCAGCATCACTTGCTATCAATGTAAAGGAGCTATCTAAACTGAAAATAGATCAACAATATTAAATTTCAGCTACATACTGTTGCCTCAGAAGTTTTGCACTTGAGGGTTGTCTTCTCTTCATTAAAAAGAAAATTAATAAAAGTTACAAAGGTTTTAAGTGCATATAAACACAAACTGGAGACTTTCTATTTGACTTATTAAAGCAATTAATTAAAAAATCACTTTCTTACCATGTGCTACACCATGTAATATAGCTTCTCTTACTACCATTGATACATGTTCTACCTGTATCAATGTAATCAACGTAAATACAGGTACAGAACCCAGATATGTGGTGAGGTTTGACTTCCAACACCATGCTGTTTCTTCCATATCCAGCTTTCTCAGAATCTTTTCTCTGAATTAGGTTCTGATTATTTCAGTCTTTTGTCATCTTGATTTTTTTTTTTTAGATCCTGTGAGTACAGAAAGGAGGTTTTGTGGGGAGAAATACCATCTCTTTGAACAGGGATTATTTTTAGTTTTTTCTTTGTCTAATCAAATCATTTCATCTCCAAAATTTTATTTCCCTTCAATGGCATTTAATCTTTTTACTATAAGAGATAAAAGTTTTCTTAAAATTCAATTCCTTTTATTTTACCAGTGTGCAAAATTGTCAGGAGGTTGAATTTGTCAGTAGGGGGTTACATAGCATTGGACTTAGACCTGAGGTTAGGTCTGATCATCTTACTAGAATACTTACAGAATTGAAGTATTACTTTCTTCACCTGTAAAAGGATAATGATACTTA
This sequence comes from Xerus rutilus, assembly GCA_028644305.1. Lineage (NCBI taxonomy): Eukaryota > Metazoa > Chordata > Mammalia > Rodentia > Sciuridae > Xerus > Xerus rutilus. The sequence continues at coordinate 194,702 of JAQQSJ010000137.1, read as the reverse complement.
TTTTAGGGGGCTTTGGTAAGGATTAAATGAATGTGAAACATTTAGCATGATGCTTCATAACAATAATTGATCATCATGGTTTCTTTATGACTTTTGTTGCCATTGTTATTATCAATATTAATTGTATTTCTAGTGCTATGACAGTACGTGACTACTATTGTTATTACTGAAGGTCTCAAAGTTAGTGTAAACCATTCTACCATGCCAGTTAAGCCATACCTGCTTGATCAGTTATTTAAGAAGTACATACATTCTGGACCCTGTGGTTAAAAGTACCAAGAGAGACCAAAAAGACCTACCTACTTACCTAATCTGAAGCATACTAAGATCAGTATTACATAGGGGAAAAATATGCATCTGCCAAATGGTGCATTTGAAGTGTCCACAAATATATCCTTCATGCTCTCTGCACCAACTTGGAAATTTTTATAGACCCTGGAGAGGTAGTCAAGTGAGACAGCTATGACTTAGAATCTGGAGGTAGCCTGCATGAGTTCAAACCCTGACAATTCCACCTGACTGTTACTCTAGGCAAGTTACTTTATCCCACTGTGTCTCAGTTTCCCTATTTCTACATGGGGGATGATAACAATCATATCATCAGCTCTGAGGAATTAAGTGAACTCCTATATACAAAAGCATTTAGACTAGGTACTGACACATTGTGTACTCCATCTCTGTGTTATATATCATTATTTTAATCATTACACTTTCAAGGTAGGATAGCACATTGGGGTTAGTCATTGAGGTCTCAGTTTGATTTAGATGACCAATTTAGATTGGGAGATCAAGGTAGGTGGGATTAGGACACAGAAAAAATTATGCATATTTTAAAGATATATACATATATATCTTTAAATATATATATATAAAGAGGCATATACACACACACACATACACACACATTTTACCTTAATGAAATTTATATATATATACATCTATAAATAAATAAATATATAAATTTATTTATATTTAAATATATATATATATATAAGTCTTTATATATATATAAAGAGGCATACACACAGACACATACACACACACACACACACACTTTTTACCTTAATGAAATTTTGCTAATTGCAATAATTCAAAGCCAGTGGTTAGAAATGGAATACTTTGATGAAGTGACAAAGGGTCAGGAAAGGGAAGAGCTTGGGCTTTCAGGGAAAGCCCAAAGGGCTAGGCAGCAGTTTCACAGACTAATTAGGGTGAATTGGGACAGGTGACCTGAGAAGAAGAATGAGAATGAGTTATCAGGGGTAGTAAAAAAATGCATAATTCTTTATGTTGCAGAGAAGGTTATCATGGCTTTAACATGTTGTTTCCATTTACATCTTGCACTTACCCTGGGAGGTAGAGAATATGGGAGAAAGGAAAATGGGATGGGGAAAAATGAACATGGAAGTAAAACCTCATCTCCTTCACCATTTACTCAATGACTCTTGGATATTCTAGAAACATCATGGAGTTTTGGGCCTGAGGTGTTTTGTTTGGGCTTTTCTTAAAAATTGGTTACTGATGAAACATCCACAAGGATTTTGAGGAAGGAAAATATGAGCATCTCTTTCTCTCTTTTTTTAAAAGTTTTTATTGGTGCATTATAATTATACATAATAGTGGGATGAGTGTCTCCTAAGCTATGCATAATTTGCTTCCTGTCTGTGCTCATCAACTTGCCATTTTTAGAGAGCAAATCACTTTCTTTGAATTTCTGCATGAAGTGGGTATCACATGAGTATTGAGGCCTCACATTCCCTAGTTGTGAATAGATTAAAATAGCCTGTCCATCTCAAGCCTATCAAAGCCTGCTGCCTGCCCTGTGGCTTGTCTGAAGGCACACCATAACATACACAGCAGGGCAAATCTTTAGGGGCAATTGAGGTTGTGGTCTGGTGCAAAGCAGTGCTGCTGATCCTTCCTCCAGCATGATCTTTTCAGCCAGGGACCATTGCAGGGTTATGGAGTAAAAGGGCATGGCTCTGGGCTGATTAAGCCATTCTCAGTACCTTAGTAATCCTGGTATCCTCACTGAGGGGGTTTACCTGAACAAGGAGCACATAATTGAATCTGCTGTTTTAACATCTAGGTACTTCAAAGATACTTTGACAGAATATCGTATCTGCTTTCACTCAGTAGTAGAGCACTTGCCTAGCATGCACAAGGCCTTGGGTTCAATCCCCAGCACTGCAAAAACAACAGTTAGAAATCCTTAGTAAGTGGTCATTAAGCCTGCTCCTCTGTGTATTCCTGTCCTTTTCTTTCCCAGTGCCTCCTCTTGGCACGGGATGATAGAAATATCCCCAAACCTTTGCATGCTTCAGAAACATGCTGTACTCTGAATAAGTCACACAAAGAAAATGTTGACAGGCTTTGCATCAGGCCCATAAAACTCAAACCTAAAAAAATTATGGGCCTAGGTCAAAAGAAGCTGTTTCCAAGAAAACAGTTGGACTCTGTGCAAAGGATTTTTGACATAGAACATACTCTTCTTTTAGACCATCAGTGGGAGACGAGCTGGTCCCCAGCCATGCATAAATCTGTCCATGTGCAATTGGTAGCAGTTCCTAATTGGGAAAAAGGAGGGTGAGAACGGACTGGAGCAGAGGAAGCTGAGACTGGCAGGCGGGGCAGAGCCAGGAGGAAGAAACCCAGTGTTCTCTGCCACCTTTCCAGAAAGTCTCTATTTCAGGGCTGCACTGAGCATATATCACCACTTTTCCTGGGGATCAGAAAATAAGACTATAAATAACAAATAGGTGCACCCCAGTGCATTGAGGAATGACCGGAAATGGAAGGAAGAGCAGGTAGAACACAATTATAGAACACGGCAAATAGAGAAGTGGTTGCTGAATATGGGGAAAGCTGAGAGACCCAATTAATTTTTATGAAAACTCCTCCTTGTATCCTGGCTATTCAGTCTGTGCTCTCCAATAGTGCTAAAAATTAATGCTCTTGACTCCTGGTGGGCAATAAATTGTAAATAGCCCTTGCATGGGGGACATTCATAGATGCTGTAAGGCTCATTTCCAGAGACTTCGTGTGCTCTTCAGACTTGTCCCCATGAACTGTCTTTCTCTGGGTTGGAACACTTAGTGCCACCATTGGAAAGCCTCTTTTGTAAATTTTTACTCCATTATGTTGCAATTTTAACATCTCATGTGTTTGGCACTTGGAGCATTTTTATAATGGTCTTTGGTTTATTTTTGGCTCAGTTTTACGGCTCTCTGCCAGCCTCCAACTTCTGCTGTGGAGCTGACCCAAAATAGTTTCAAAGGCTCAGATGCAACTTGATACCAAAATTTTCTCCACAAGTATTAAAGTTAGCCCTGTAAATGCTGAAGGCCTCACAGAAGTTTCCCTAAGTGGTTATTAGCCTCACAGAACATGTACTTTTGGTTCATGAGATGGGAAAGACAGGTGACTGTCACTTGCAGGTAAATCCAAATACAAGATGCCTATGTAGCGAGGTGTTTTCTACAAGTCAGAAAATGTTGTCAGATGCACAGCTGACATTTGAAGGTTCTAAATATGCTACATCACCACCTAGGCTGATGAGGGTCCTCTTGAATCTACATGAGCTATTTCCTTATTACCCTTCCACCACCATCAACTAACAATGGTAGCTATTATTTTCTGATTAGTTACAATGGCCAAGCCCTTCACCATCTACAATCTTGTTTAAGTGTATCATTAACACTTATAACAGAGACTATTTTCAACAGCGTTTTCCAGAAAAAGAGAATTTGTGATTTAGAACAATGGTGTCTAAACTTGGTTGAAGATTCCCAGGGGTAGCTTTCAAAAATCCCAATGCCTAGGCAGCAACCAGAATCCATTACATCACAATATGTGGGAGTGGTTGCCATGCATTATAATTTTAAGAAAAGCTAATAAAAAAGACATGAGATTCCAACATGGAGCCTTGTTTCAGAACCAGGGCTTAGAAATTTAAGAGATTAGATGAAGGTCACTCAGCTGCTAAGTGGTAAAATGAAGGGACCACCTGAGTCCAAATCTTGAACTTTTCTAATATACCAAGCTGCCTTTCATTGTCCTGCTGGGCAAATAACAAAATATGTATAAAATGAAGTCTGTGGATCCTGCTTTCAAGGGACTTATTTTGGAGAAAAAAAAGTAAAGACCAAATCAGTGTTAACTATATGGTGTTGTTATAAAGTCAGTAAAAATTTGGAAGCTATTGAACTAACCAAATACATGGATCTACTTGGGTTAGGGACCTTATATAAAAGACATACTGAACCCCACCCGCCAACAAAAGTTGAAGAGGTAGGTTAAAAATCAGAGGTAGAGAATGAAGAACACTAAGGCTGATTATCTTACTAATAGGAAAACTGGATCTTTTGAGAATTACAATCTGTTTTCACGTAACAAATAATAACTTAGCATTATTGTATGATATGATTTAGACATACTTAATTCTCACAATAACTCAGAGAGGTATTATCACTCCTATTTTACAGATTAAGTTTACACTAATACTCAGTGAAGATAATAACTTGAACTCAACTAATATGTCTGACTTGCAATTCATATCCAGAATTCATATCATATCATATTAATATTAGAGTTTCCACTATATGCCAAATAATTAGATTTAAGGTTAATAAAAACAGTCTTTGATCTCATTGACCTCAAGTCAAGTGGGAGAGACAGACATTGACCAAACCTTCATACAAAACCAAAGTGTACATGTGTTCTAGTACATTAAGTAAGAAGCATAGTAGGTGTTAATTAGGTAATTAAACAGACAAAGGGGTATATATACACATATTTTTCTATGATAAGAAGGGGTGTGGAAATCAGGAGGAGTTCAAAGAAAACTTATGCAGCTAGAGTGGAGAAAAAGAAGGTGAATGTGTTTAAGATGGGGAGCTGAAGAGGTGGCCAGCTTTGGTTGTCAGTGGTGGAAGAAATTATTGGAAAGTACATGAGATTTGGGTAATAAAAGAATTGCTCTGGTTTCTTTGAAGAGTATTTCATAGGAAGGCCAGAATAGATTTTGCCAGAGGCTATTAAACATTTTTTAATAGGCAGTCCCCTGTAAGAAATATATTTTACTTTGTGACCCAGCATACACACACACACACACACACACACTACAGAAGTTAAAAAGTATTAAGATAACACTTACCCTTTCTTATGGGTGGTACACTTTCATATACATTTTTTTTTGCAGTGCTGGGGATTGATTGAACCAGACACATCTCTTTTTTACTTTCTATTTTGAGACAGGGTCTCATTAAGTTGCTAAGGCTGGTCTTGAACTTGAGATCTTCCTGCTTCAGACTCATGAGTCACTGGGATTATAGGCATTTGCCACCATGCCTGGCCACTTCCATATTTTATTTACTACTTTATCTAGTCTAATCTATTTTGTTAAAAAAGTTCTATTTGTCATTAATACACTTATTTCACAGTTCATGTATGGTTTATGGTTAAAAAAACAATGGAGGTATAATGGCTATTACTGTAGGTTCAATAAAATGTTAGTAGAGATAAACTGACAGATCAAAAAAATAGGAGATAAAATGGATAGGGAAATGGGAATGAGATCTATTGAGGATGGCTTAGTTCTCTGGCTTGAGAAGGTGCTAGATAGTGGTTTCATCAATGGAGAAATGAAAACTTGGAGGAAGATAACGCTTGATGGCAGAAGATCTGGATTTAACTTTGGACATTTTGGGTCTACAGTGCCATAGAGACACTCTGGAGACATTTGTTCTTTGGAGGGGTCTGGATTGGAGTTGTACATTTTTGTGTCATTAGAGGGTCATTAAGGGATAGTCATGGATGAGATTGTCAAGAGACAAAAGAAACAGAGTAAGAAGAGGAGATGATTCAGGATGAAGTTCTGAGGAACTCCAAAATTTAATTGTCAGGTAAAGTAGGCTGAACATGAGAAAGAGAGATTGTGTCACTTGAAGCTAAGAGAAGAATGTTTCTAAGGAAGGGAGAAGTTGACAGTGCCAAATGCTGCTGTACAGGGTCAAGCGGGATGAGAATAAAAACATTTGTTGTTTTTGTGAATATGTATGTCAGTGGTGGCCCCAGAGAGCTGTAATGATGGCTTCATGGAAGTGGAAACCAGACTGCAGTAGCTTGAAGAAATGTAGAGGGAGAAATAGACATGGACTTCCTGAGAGACCATCAGCCATGGTGATAGGGAGAAAATAAAAAATGTACTGTTCAGGAAAGGGAATCTTGGACAGGCTCTCAGGAGCAAGAGGAGAGCACTCAGCTTTCAGAAAGAGTCCCTTCACTGCTCTCTGGAGTCTCAGTTTGTCAGGTCATCTTCAGGCTAAGTGAGTTAATTCCCCAACGTAAAAGCTGAGTCATATGTACGATCAATATGAATGTACTTGTGGAGATGGGAAATTTAAAGTAGGGAATGGATACAAAATCTGGGGCACTGAGTAATTGAAACCATTGACATTGCTAGATTCTGAAAAAAGGGCCGTTGAGCATCTTCCAAGTGCCATTCCACATGCCATATACCCATGCGTTAAAGAAATAAAGGTGCTGACAATCCCAAAAAACCAAATGCCAAATGGTCTCTCTGATTAGTGGATGCTGATGAATAAGGGAAGTGGGAATGGGAAACATAAGAGAAATAGAGAAACACTGGACGTGACATGGGGGAGGCGGGGGGCAGGAAAGGGGAATGGGTATAGTAAAGATGGTTGATAAAAAAAAATATATATATATATATATATATACAGTTCATTGAAAGTGCATATAAAGGTGTTTAATATGAAGAATTTAATTTGCTTATAATTTTGTGCAAAGTTAGAAAAATTATGATTGTAACAATTTTTTTCTATTTGCCTCAACAAATGTTTTCAGTGAACAGTGTGTACAGCTTCTGAAAATTTGTTTTTTTCTGTTATGTTTGATAACATGTATTAAAATGCAATTTTTGAGAAAAAATAAAAAAATAAAAAAATAATGAACTAGGAAAAAAAAAGAAATAAAGGTGCTGAGAGGTAAGGAACTGGTCTCATATGGCAAATGTCAGAGCTAGTGTTTCCTCTTCTCTAAGTCCTTTGTTCTCCGGTCTACAGTGTCTGTCCCCCTCAGGTAAGCATGTATCTGTTGAAAAAGCATCTCATGTGAAATGCTTCCCTTTGTCTTCTGTAGGAGAGGGCTTAGCATACACGGGTCATTTCTAAAAAGAGGACTACTAGCTAAGTATCTGCTTCTCCTACTGGACATTCCTCATTCATTCAAAGACTGTCATACAGTTCTGTATAATAGTGGCCCATTTCACCATAAAGAATGGATATTAGATTTCCGGAACCATGAAAACAATACAAGGCTAATAACAATAGGAAGAAATCAATAGGAAACAATGGAATACGGATATTTGTTATATGCTTTATCTTGGAAAAATGTTGGTATCCCTGGAAAATTTTGTTCTCTCACTCTGTTCTTATTGGTAAGGCCAAGATCTGATCATGGAAATTATTAGATGTTTTTGCCAACACTCTTTTACTAACAAAGACTAAATGTCATATTTTACATTCATTTTATAGAATCCTCAAAACAGTCTTATGAAATAGGATTTCTTTTTGTCTTTATTTTACAAATGAGGAAACTGAGTCTGTCGTGGATTGAAAACACCTGCAATTTGTTAACCTTCCATCAAGAAGTGGGGTGTTCTCTCCCTTCCCTTGAATTTGAGTTGGCCTTTGTGACTGACTTGACAAACAGCACAGGGTAGAAGGGATGCTTCATGTTTTGGATCTAACATTTAAGAGGCCTAATAGCTTTTGCTTTTGGTCCAGCTGCTACGAAAGTCATTCAAGTACCCTGAGATGGATATGTTTTGAGGAGGTACAAGCTAGCCATGTAGAGAGGTTAGCTGGGGAAAGGAGAGGGGGAGAAAGACATAGACACACATACCTAGCCAATACTAGTTCTTCCAGGTATCTTAGCCCAGAAATTATCTTGGACCTATTCTAGCTCCATTAGATGCTGTTTGGAGAAGAACCAAACCAAACCAAACCAATCCATCCCAACCCACAGAGGACAACTATCAGCCAAAATGTAGGCCCCAAACCTACAACTAGACTTAGGTCATGCAGTCATTTCCAGACCTCCACAGATTTTGTGGAGCAGAGACAATCTGTCCCTGCTAAGCACTGCCCTAATTCTCAACCCACAAATCTGTGATGATGGTAAAGCGGTTGCTGTTTCAAACCACTGAGTTTTGAGGTGGTTTGTTGTGTAGCAATAAGTAACTTTTACAGTGTTTCATTAAGCAATTTTGCCCAATGACAGAAGAAGGAACAGAGTCTGGATTCTCACCCGCATCTGTCTGATTACAGAGCTGTGCACTTTCTGCTACTCTGTGTGGTTTCTTCTTTTGGGACTTCAGATTGGTGTTTAATTTACCACTAGGTCCCCTGGTAAATTTCTCTTAGGTTAAAGCCTGGACGAACAGAAAGGGGAAAGAAAGGTTTGTTGTGTTCTGTCAACATAACAATAAAAGATCAAATAACAGCTGGAATAAGGATCAAATAACAAATTTGGAAATTAATTCTGTGTCAAGCTGTTAATTCATTTTCCTAGACCTTAAGACATGACTTGGTGGGAAAATCAGAAGAAAATTCAGAAGAACAACCCTCGCCAGGACTTCATCCCTGCTTACTCCCCACTTTTTAATTGTTAAAGTATCACCATATTTTTCCTAATTCTTGATTTTTAAAAATTTTTTGAAATGAAACATGATGAAAGTAACTGCTAGAGGAGGGATACAAAAGAAGATTGTATGAAACAAATGCATTGCCTCCATTACAAATTACCACGAAATAGGAGCCTATGGAGTCATCGTGTGGGATCTTTGGGAAATGGCAGGAATTCTGCTTACAGGATAATGGATTTTCTGTAGAAGAGGTTCTGTTTCTGTGGTAGCAAATACACTACGTGATGATAGCCCTGTGAATAGCTGTGTTTATCAAATTCCAAAGCAAATACTCAAGTGGAACTCCACATAAAAGACCAGACCACAAACCGGAGATTCCCCATGGCACTGGCAAGTTTGCAGAAATGTCTGTGGTTTGTGCGCCTGTACGTGTTTAAACTACATGTTGTTTATACATGCATCCAATCCTAGTGATGGCAATGTACAATGAGCAGAGTGGCTTATCGCTAACTGAACTCTCTAATATCTTGTTATTTTTTCTTATCTAATCTTGAGTAGGCATGGTGGGAAGACCTCAAACAAGTTTTGTTATGATAGACAACTTCCCTATCCAAAATATGCTATCTAACTGGGCAAGGAAGACGTCAATATTGAGATGCAGGAAAATATTGAGTGTATAAGAAATCAAGAGCTGGCATGTACATAGGTGTTGCAGATTAGATTATTCATTGGCATATATTCACTCTTTCCCCATTACCTCCATGGGAGGAGGATGATTACCCACCCTCTGATGTGGATCTGGCATTGTGACTTGCTTTGGTGTAGAGAATATGTAGGAAATGATAACATGTAAGCTCTGATCTTAGGCCTTAAAGTCCTTTGCATGTATCTACATAAACCTCTGGAGGTTTTGACTTCTTCTCTTGATAGTCTTCTGTCTGAACAGTCAAGGGTTGAGAATGAACACTGGGGAATAGAGTAGTCTCAACTGACCTCCAGCCTATAGCAGAACCTTATGGTTTAGTAATAAGGAGTTCTAGGTTGCTTTGTTTCTCATTATTGTGACAGTTGCTGATTGCTACATTAACTATGTTTCAAATTTTATATGATTCTTCCTCCAGAGTTTGTGCTTATGAGCTGGGGTGGCAAGTTGGGTGAAGCTAGAGGAAAACATTAAAATCAGGCCCTTTAAGTGGTGAGGTTGTGATTATAAAAGATGAATCAGCTGAGGGGAGGGCAAGAGACTGGACAACTGGGCAACTGGTAAGATCACATGGGAAAAGGAGCAGATATTCCGTTGCTAGAGATTTTCTTCTACTATTTGACTTAGGTATGTGGCCTGATTGAACAGGTTCAACTGAAGAAGAACCCCACTGCAAGGCCCAGAGAGAAGGAAGGGTGAGGACGGAGCTGCCGCCATGTGCAGTGCAAGGCCTATGTTTTTCCCTTTCCTTTCCTCCACTCCCTGCCTTTCATCAGATTTTTGAACTTAATTTTAATGCATCTTCGTCTCTACTTTTTATACTATAAATTCGTAAAGAATGTATTTTAAATATATCTTTTTAGCTACATCTTGCAAAGTTAAGACATCTGTTTGGTGCAGGCCCCTGTGGTCATTCGCACCATTGGAGTTACGGAAAGAGGGATGGTTTTCCATGCAGATATATGAGCCATGTGTAGAAATGAAGGATTTCTAGCTTTTGTGAATTTCCAATGCTCCTCTCCATGGCCTGACATCAGAGTTTCCTCACTCACCCGCCCACCGCTTGAATGTTCTCACTGATACAAGACACAGCCAACACTGTACAGAAGTACATCCTTTCTCTAAAAGTAGAGTTCTTCCTCCTGACTTCATTTGCTGTCTTATATTGCCTGCTGTATAATCCTCCCCATCCAACTGCATGCCTCTCTTTTGTCTTTACCTTCAATTGCTTCTGTCTCCTTCCTGAAGGCCCACTGACCTAGAATGGCTTGTGAAAAGAAAGGGGGCTGAGTTTCCTTTGGAGGTGGTTGAATTTACCCGCGTGAGGAGGCACTGTGTGGCTGACTCACTCTACAAGCTTGAATACACAGAATGAAATATTTTCTGTGATGCCATCATTTTCCCTGGACCACAGAAGACCTCCAGAGGAAGGGTTTATCTGGGCGGGCAGTCAATTGCAACCACATAACAGCTCTGCCTTTTTTTTTCTTTTCCGGATGACATGTTCTGAAGGGCACTGGCAAACATTTAAAAAAGCATAAACTTATTGCCTTTACTGTGATACATCAGCATCCGAGGAAACACACAGAATTCAGTCACAGACCAGAAATGCATCTTCACAGCCTTCCTGGCTGTAGCTACTCTTGTTTTAGCTAAGTACCCATGATAGAATGCCAAGCAAGTCCTATAGGATTGTATTGTGAGATTGAATTAAATATGAAGAAAACAAATTCAACCAATATTTATCAAGTGACTAACATGTTCTGGGACAGCTATTTTAAGTCCCTGCAATAACCCTACGTGGTATTACTATAGTTGTTTTATAGATGAAGAGACTTAAGCACATAGACTTAATCAACTTCGGATCAGCTAATTGGGAGAACTGTGTTGTTGGCCCAGGTCTTTTGGCTCTCAAATTGGTCCTCTGTCAAGCCTGAAACTTTTCTCACAATTAACTTTTAGCTCTGAAGAAGGCATTTAGTGGAAAGATGATGGTTGGGGAAACACAAGTCTGCCTCATGGACAAAGGATAAGACATCTTCAGAGCCTTTGTCAGGCATATAAAGGAAAATTTGGAGATGTTTCCCTTAGTATCAGGCTTTCTGCAGGGCCTGAAACTGAATAAAAATGGTTATTTTCAGCAGGCAGAGGGCTGGTCTGCTCTGGCCTTGGGTTTATGCCACTGAGTAGACTCTTGGCTTCTGACCTTCAGTGACTTACACTTGATGCCAAGAACCCACGATACAGCAGATATCAAGCTAGCCCCAAGGGTACATCCATTTTTCTGTTGGCATCTTTGTTAGTCTTTCATATGAGAAGGAGGAAGGGATGGACTGGGCATCAGAAGTCCTGGGTTTAATATCTGCTCTGCTATGTGGTTGTGGGCAAGTAACTTAGCTGTTTTCAACTCTCTCCCTTTCTGGAACACTAGGTGATTAGGTGTATCAATGCTTTCTTCTTCTTATTCATTTTAACAGCAAAAAAATCTTTTCAGAAGACAAGATCTGATATAGAATTCTAATACGTAATATAGACTAAACTCTTCTGGATAAAGCAAGGATTAGATTGGGGGCTGCTGTGGTCTGAATATTTGTGTGGTACCAAAATTCATGTGAGGAAACCTAACTGCCAAAGTGGTGGTATTAGGAGGAAGGTCTTTGGGAGATGATTAGGTGAAGAGGGCAAGGCCCTCATGAATGGGATCGGTCCTTATAAAAAGAGGCCTCAGAGAGCTGCCCTGGCCTCTTCCATGTGAAGACACATAATTCACATGAATCAGGAAGCAGTCTCTCACCAGATACAGAATTTGTTGCCAACTTGTTCTGGACTTTCCAACCTCCAAAACTGTGAGACATAAATTTTGGTTATTCACGAGCCACTAAGCTGAGGTATTTTGTTGTGGCAGCCAAAATGGACTAAGACAGGTCCAAATGCATTCACCCCTTGGAAGCCTCTGGGGACACATATGAGAAGCCAGGGACTTTAGACCAGATTCGAAACTGAAGTTTTCAGTGATCTCTGGGGTCTTCTCCAGAATCTATAGCATAGGATTGCAGAATGTGGTAGAGTAAGTTTCCTTCTAACTATCCTCCAAGTGTCAGCCTTTTGGACTTTCCTCAATCTTCCAGCCTTTGTAATATATTTATAGTTTCTTTTAATGGAGAAATGAACTGGTTCAAACCTTAACCCCTAAGTTTCTCCCCTACCTCCAACTGTATCTGAGGATTCTTGAGGGTGTCCATGTCACCCAGTCATATGGTGCTTTGGTTTTCTCCTACTGAACACACACTTTTCTGCAGCTGTCTCTTCCTTCTGCCCACATCAACTCAACACAAATAGGAGTTTTGACTTGCTTTTGGTTCTTCTCCAAGAACCACTCACATTTGGCAGTGTGGACAGTTGCTTTTACTGATGTTCTGGCAATGATGGCTGGTTGGGGGTCGTATCATCTTACAGCACAGCAGTTACTTCAGAACTGAGTTTTAGACATTTTTGTTCTAAGTAGTCCCATAGCCATAACTAGCACTGAACATTTCTTTGTGGATAGTTTTTGTTTTTGGAAAGACTTTCTCCAGTCAGCTTGGTCCCTTTACTCTCCATATTTCCTTATATCTTCTCCTCTTTCTTCAGAGGCCACTTACCACTTAGCTCCCTGTGTGCATTCAAAGCATACTCATTTTTCTAAAATATACAAAGGCATTGATATCTCTTTCTTCTACTCTCTTCTAGATGACCACTATTGTTATACCCAAATCGAAGCATTTTGTTTAACAAAAGATAATTCTGTTCCTAAAAGAAATTCTGCCAAGATCCTTTAAAATAACATCCTTCTCCAATTCCCTGCCCCAAACAGCTCTCAGTTATGAAATTCCACAAGATAATGAGATACCTGTTTTGAGAGGTAGAAAGCAGAAATAGGCAAAAGCTGTAATCACTCTCCTACGATGGTAATAAAATTAATGTTGAAACTCACTCTGGAAAATACCTAGATTGAGTTTTAAGTTCCTAGCAGTGTCAGGCTTAACCTAGCTAGCCTGTCCCCTGGCTCCACAATTTCTTAATTCAGCTGCAGAATTGTCCAGTTTTGTTCCCAGCCTTCAAGTTCACTCAGAGAGTAAAGATACTTTTAAATCACAGGTAGATAAGTTGGGGATATTTATAGACATTCTGGAATCTTAATCTGTTTATTATTTTCACACAATAGAGGGGAAATAACAGAAAACACCCATATTCCTATTGCCTGTCAAAATATATTCAACTCATGGTAAATCTTGTTCCATCAAATTCTCTGCCACTACTGATGGATGGATCATCTTGAAGCAAATCCAAGACACTGAATCATCCTAGTCATAATATTTTTTATACATATCTCTAAAAGGTAAGGACTCTCTTAAGACAATATAATCCCATTAACATTATTATACCCAAAAGATTGCTAATAATTCCTGAATATTATCAAATAGTTGGTGATCAATCAAATTTTCCAACCTGTCTAAAAAGCCTTTTTTTAAACAATTGTTCAAGTCAAGCATCCAGTAAGTTTTGTACATTGCCATTAGTTGGTACATCTCTTTATTCTCTTGTAATTTATATGCTTTCATCCTCAGTTCTAGGCCTTTTCATTTCCAATGTATTTGTTGGAAAACTTGACTGATTTATTTTATAGTGTATGTCACATTCTCTTTTTAAAAAAATTTTTGGTTGTAGATGGACACAATCCTTTAATTTAATTTATTTATTTATATGTAGTGTTGTGGATTGAACTCAGTGCCTCATATATGCTAGGCAAGCACTCTGAGCCACAATCCCAGCCCCATATGTCACATTCCTGATTTTGCATTATCTATTAGAAACTTAAAGTTTTATTCATAGATGTAGTATCTATTTCCAGTAGGAAATATGTATGTGGTTCTCCCTCTTTTGGGGTATTAGGAGCCAGTGATGATCATTTCCTGCATTCATTATTTTATTAGGACTTGCCAAATGATGATACTATGGCTCAATAATTTCTTCCTAATTTATAAACTGGAATAGTTCTATAAAGAGATATTTTCCTTCATAAACTACTTGGTTATTCTCAAGTGCAGGCAAAAGATAAATGTTTCATGTTTTCCTTTTTCTTTTTAAAGAGTAAGCAATATACTTTTTGTTGATCTTTCAATCGAACATAATTGCTTAAATTAAAAAAAGCATTTTCTTTTCTCCTATAGACAGCCTCATTTTATCACATCAGACACTTAGAAACAATACAACGAATCCACCAGAGAAAACCAGGCAATAAAAGCATCAGAAATTCAACTCAACAATGGAAGATTTTTTGTTAGCTGGAAGCTCTCAACTCTAAGGAGAAGTGAGCCAAATATATCTGGCTTGATAGAAGTTTCTTAGAACTGGGGAGTTGGGAAGGTGGGTTCTTTTAAATTCTGTTCTAAGTATTTTACACAGGGAAATTAAAGTCAGTGCATCTAATAAAAAACAAATAAACATTTAAAAACTTGTTTGATTGATATCCAGTATGTGAGATTAACTAATAACTTGTCTTACTTAACCTTGTACTGGGGAAAAATATAGATATATAATTTGTAGCCACCACTGCTGTAATATTTTCTGACCAATGCCAAGTTGTGTGAAAGATCTTTTGACACTGATCTCATCTTTTCTCTGCTTGCTTCCTGTTATAGTTTGATCTTAAATGACCCCAAAAGTTCATGTGCTAAGGGCTTCATTTCCAGTTTATGGTGGTCTTGGGAGGTAGTGGACACTTTAGGAGGTGTGGCCTAGTGGAGGAAACTTGGCCAATGTGGGTAGGCTCTTGAAGGAGATATTGGGACCCCAGCCCCTTCCTTTATCTCTTTGCTTTCTGGATGCCACAATGTGACAGCTTTGCTCCACCACATTCCCACCATAAGGTTCTACCTCACCATAGGCCCCTAGATAATGCAGTCAGCTGACTGTGAACTGAAACTTCTGAACCCACGAGCCAAAATAAATCTTTTCTCCTTTAAGTTGATTATCTTAGGTATTTTGTCACAGGAGGAAAAGCTAACTAATGGGATTTGAGGATAGCCTAGAATTTGCTGTTCCCCTCAAGACCTTGAGGGTCACATTGCAATTGGTGTTTTGGTCAGGCATCCTGAAGAAGGTGTTGTAGGAGCCCATCATGGTGACACTGTCTGACCCTTGCCATACACATTCACATTCATCAAAAATGCAGTCGTTTTCATAGAGGGATTACAGGATTGCTTTGGAGGTGTTTGAGAACCTGGTGAGTCTGAGTATAAGGTTTCTCCATGTTGAGGTCCCAGATTTCAATGGTTAGATAGTCCCTGGTCAGGATGTACCTCCTACTGTGGCTGAACTTCAAATCCAAAATCTGATAGATAATTTCAAAAAAGCAACCCATTCCTTGGATCCTCTGGCTCTTCAAAAAACTTGATGTGTCTCTCCCACAGAGCTGAAGCCCATAGGTCATACAACTCGACTGTCTCTGTGCTGCTACTGCTGAATGTGAAGATGCTTCAGCAATGGAGGTGGAACTTGGTCACTGGGATCACTTCCATAAGCGCTTTCATGTTGGCCAGATTGAAGTTCACAATGTTAAAACTGTGACTGGTACTTTCAGAAATCCATGTGTCAATTCTCAGGTCATCAGCAGACACGTAGCGTTTAGTCACTGTTGACTGTTATGAGGTTGATATGTAAGGTACGTGCTCTTTGTGGTGGAATGCCTACCACCAGGTCTATGGGTCTCAGGACAAGCACCTGCAGGGTGATGGTGGTGGTAGGATGGTGGAGCTGGACCTCCTCATCTTTCAGATCATTGCCTTCTGGCCCCTGATTATTCTCTCTGACTTCCCACAGCTGTACAGCTTTGTCAGTAGTAGACAGAAGAAGGAAAACTGCATTCTGCTTAGGAAGTCATCTTATTTTATTGATTTTTCTCTTCTATTTCTAGACTCTTTAGGTAATCAAACTTGGGTTCATGGCTCTGGAATGTGCTGTAAATGTTGTATTCGCTTCTATGATAAACCTGATCATTACCCTCTGCCTTCATTGAAATATTGTAGCTCAGCCTTCCTTGTACCCTGTTGGCAGTAGTTCTCTTGGTGTTTGAATTCTACTGTGGAGAGATCAACTTTATTTCCATAGTTGCCTTCACTTTGGTGGCTTATGTTTCATTATTGTGTCGCTATTCTCTCTCCTAGATTCTCCCTTGATTCCTAGAAAACTGAAAAATCAACCTTTGATGCTTTCTTTATGATTACCAGTTTTCAGGACGTTGAATTAGTTCCCTAACAGTCTTCAAAGGTGGCCAATGAGTAGTTATTTTAGCATCATGACAATCTAGACTAATACAGATACAATGTATTTTAATTCATTGCAGTTATTATTAATATTAATTGATAATCAAATTGCCCCTCTTCTGGAATGTTTTTCAAGTTGCCTCCCATGCATGTTTTGACAATCATGACAGTTTATGATTGTTTCCTTCCTCTGTAGTTAATACTCTAGGCTCATTTGGTATATTTCATGCCATTGACCTAGAATGAGTCACCAACTGTACTTTGTTCCTTTTGGTGACAAAAGTATTTAGAAACCACAATCCAAATGTTAAGAATGCTCATAGCTACTATAATGGTGTTATTTTTAAGGCTTTTTCATTGGACAGAGAAAGAAAATACATCTGTGCATTTTTAAATGTGAATATGCATCATAAGTTTATGCAGGTAGTTCTAATTGATGTTTTGATTTACAAAGTTTTTTAATTTAAAAATCAAAAACATGCTGTTTCTCTTTGCTGAAAATATTGTATCCTAATGACATTAAAATGGTTATTTCACAGTTTTATCTTATAAATACTGTTTTCAGAGTATCAATGTTAATATTATTGCTTAACAATATGATTATTTGTCTTCTCCCATTTAGACTGCTATAATAAAATATCATAAACCTGATAACATATAAACAACCAAAATTTCTCCCTACAGTTCTGGAATGCTCATAGCTCCTATAATGGTGAAGTCTGCTGGGAAGTCTGAGATCAAGGCTCTGGCAGATTCGGTACCTGATGAGGGCCCACTTCCTGGTTCACTGCTAGTGCCTTCCCACTGTGTCCTCAAGGTGGAAGGCGTGAGGCTCTTCTTTGGAGCCTCTTGGTTTCTTTTATAGAGAACTAATCCCATTTATGAGGATTTTATCTTCATGAATCTAAGCATCCCTCGAATATCCCACCTCTTACACCATCACTTTGGGGTTAGGTCTCAATAAACAAATTTTAGGGGACACAAATTTTTAAACCATAGCATTACCAAAAATAGTTTACAAATTTCTTTTCTGTTCTTTTTATCTTGACAGTAGATCCTTCCAGGGATATTCAATCTAATTATTATGCTTTAAAATCAATTGAAAGAAAATGGTTATTTTTATTGTTATTTGACATTTAATGCTTATTTGATATTAAATGATTATTTCTCAGTCTTATCTTATAAATAATAATTTCAGAATATTAATGTTAATGTTATTACTAACAATATGATTATTGGTCTTAGTCCATTATAGGTTGCTATAATAAAATATCTGAATTGTCACTAGTTTACTACAAAATTTAGGCTCATTTACTTATTTTGCTTTAGATTTTTAGAAAAACTTTTATTTAAAATTTATTTTGTAATCTTATAAAACAAAGTTCTAAATCAAATAACGTTCTCTAGCCCTTTTATTCTTCCTGTGCTCCACGTCCCCATTATTTCTTTTTTAAAAAATGTGAGTATGAGAGTATGTATCTAAATTCTATTTTTCTTAGATAAACAGCATCATTTCATATATACGTATTTCTTCATTTTGCTTGTTCTTAACAATGATTTTGGTGATATCTTTGTAGTAATATATAAATATATTCCTCAATCATCTTTACATCTATATAGTAAGTATGCAGTAACTATGTATTACATCGCATACATGTACCCATATTTATTCAGCCAGTTCTCCATTTATAAAAATTTGGATAATTTTCATATTTTTGTTATTTCAAATTGGGTAGCCATGGCCTTGTGCATAGTATTTTTGCATTATCTGATTAGTAGTAATAAGGCCAGAATATTTTTCATATATATTCCTAGAAAGGGTTTCCTGGGTCAAAGGGTAAACATATATGTATCCTTGCTAGGCATTTCCAATTATTTTCCAATGGGGTTGTGCCACATTGAATTTTTACCAGCATAGGTAATATGTGTCATCTTGGTATAATTTTAATTTGGATGTAGTAAAAATTAAAGAAATTTAGAAGCTTTTTCAATTAGGAGAATTAAGAGCCTTCTGTCTAGAAAACTATCAAATGTTGATTGTCTGGATTTAAGCCATTTTTTATTTATGAAGAGAGTACACCTAGGCTTCCTATTCAGATTTTCTTTAACTTTCTTGCCTCTTCGTATATATGCCACAAAGATCTTTCTACATCAGCTTTGAGCCAGGATTCTTGGTAATACATGTTTATATTTAACTAAATATATTTTTACTTTTATTGTGAATTGATACTCCATCTTGTTGATACTTTTGTTTGTGACTTTGATTTTGTTTTATATTTTTGAGATAACATTCTGATTGATTTGAGATTTGAATACTTAGTATATCTACATATTTATCCATCCATCAATTCATCATTCATCCTAGCTATTGCCAAAAGTGTTGACTTATAATAAAAAGTATTAGTAAAATAATATTTAAAAAGAAAACTATCAGGTTAACAATTTAAAAATGTGGTAAAAGGATAGGAAATGGGAAAAGAAATGATAAAAATTGGAGTTAGAAAGCTACAATTAAGCTTTGAATTTTCTAGTACCTAGGCTCAGAGTAAAACTTGAAAGATTAGGTAACTTTCATTGTGTTATAGTAACAATCATACCAGCTCATTAGAAAAGAATGC
The DNA here is from genome assembly GCA_028644305.1 of Xerus rutilus. Lineage (NCBI taxonomy): Eukaryota > Metazoa > Chordata > Mammalia > Rodentia > Sciuridae > Xerus > Xerus rutilus. Next base: position 175,409 of record JAQQSJ010000137.1, on the reverse strand, counting down.
AGAATTCTCTTTGTCATTGTAGAAAAGTTTAGTTGGAAGTTCTATTTCTAAATAGTAGCTAACTAGATTGTTACAGTCATCAACCTTTGTATAATTCACACATGCTTCACATGTATTTATATACATATATGTTTGTGTATGTATTCATCTGAAGTTTTAAAATGTTGCTGTGCTACAAAAAGTTGAGAACTTGCAGGCCAAGATTATCAGAATGAAAGGAAGGATAGAGAGGACATTTGATCCCATGTGACATTTCCACTAGAGGTATTTGGTGACTTGCAAGTAGCAGTGGAGAGGCTGAGAAGATGAGCAGAGATTTTGGCATCTCATGAGGCGGGGACGAAATAATTGGAGTTAAGGATTTGCCAAGGAGAAAAGATCTTAGTAGTCAGCCCAGACTTTCATTTGGGTTCCTGCAGGTCCAAATATTACAAGTAAATGATTGAAAATAGACCATTTACCATAGTAACTACCTTCCAGCTCCAATCATCTCTATCCATGATGCATTAAGAGATTCTGCCCCATTCCCTGGCAAAAGCACAGAATACATTTGTAGCATTTAATGCTGTTAATACTTGTATCCAAAGTATATTAAAACACCTACAAATGATTAGGAAAAAATATAGACAACTCAATATAAAAGTGGGGAAAACACTTAAACAGATACTTTACAAAGGAAGATTGCCAAATAGCCAAGAAACACAGGAAAAGTTTCAAAATTTTTGGTTTTTTTTTGATAGTGGAGATTGAACTCAGGGGCACTCGATCACTGAGCCACATCCCCAGCCCTATTTTGTGTTTTATGTAGAAACAGGGTCTCATTGAGTTGCTTAGTGCCTCGCCATTGCTGAGGCTGGCTTTGAACTCGCGATTCTCCTATCTCAGCCTCCCTAAGTGCTGAGATTACAGTCAAATTTTAATTATAATTAATTATGGAGATGCAAATGAGAATCATAATGATATAGTATGACATACTTGATGGAATGTCTAAAATTAAAAAGTTGGAAAACACCCCAAGTTATTAAGAGTGTGAAACAATTGGAATTTTCTTACAGAATTGGTGGAGGTATAAGTGGTTCAACCACATTGGAATACCATTTGGCAACATCTGTTTTGTTGGAACAATGCACATGTCCTCTGATCCAATCCTTTACTCCCAGGTGTGCTCAAGAGAAATTGGGCAAGAGAAGCATATGGATTATCCTTAATATAATATAAAAATGTTCAGAATGGCTTTATTTGTAACAGCCCTCAATTGGAAACAATCCAGATATCCACCAACACTAGAATAAATTATAGTGCATTTGTATATTATAAAACAATAAAATAAGATTACTGCTCCATATAACACAAATGGACTTGATAAACTATATTGCGTGAAAAAAGGCAGACACCAAAGTACACAGTGATTCATTTGTATAAACTTTAAAAATAGTCCAATCTGGGCTGTGGTGCTGGAGATCCTAAGGGAGGAGGAGGGTGAAGTTAAGAATTGCAGGAGGCATGTGAGGTGACTTTGGGCGTTGATCATATTTTATTACATTACTTGGGTGGCAGTTACAGAGGTGTGTCCCCTTTCAGATTGAGCTGGACATTTAATTATGTTTGCTCTTTTCTTTATGTATATTATACTTCAATAAAAAGTTCACTTAAAAGAACATTATGATTATTTCTTTCTTTGGATTCTATTCTATTTCCCCAAATCATTAATCTTTAGATCTATTTTTAGATTACTCCATTTATATTTAGGATTTAAACCTGCAACATCTTGCAGAGAAAACTTTATTAACTACCAAAGATATCAAGTGAGAAAAGATAGGAAAAGTTAAGAATTCAACAGAGAAACCCATAGCAGAAAGATGTGAGTCAACTGGAGATAAGTAAAAATTATAAGGAAATAGAACAGTATTGGTGATTTATTTGAGTTCCCACAGACATGTACTTTCCCTTAACATCAGGTCAAAAATAGTATTGTACTTTTTTTCTGTTATGTCATAAAAAATAACACATACTGCAGAAGACACAAGAACTCATAACAAAAAGAAAGGAAAAATAGCTAGAAAAAATGAATAATCTTGTTTTCCTAAAACAATCTATGTAAACATGCTGTTGAATGACCTTACTTTTAATACATTTACAAAACTTGAATTCTACTTACAGGTTTTTCTAAGTTTCCTTTTGCTTATGTCCAATCACAAGTGCACTTATGCAATGCATCTTGCTTATCTAAGTTATCTAAACTGAAAGCAGAGATAAATCAGTTATGATGAGCTATGGGTTGAAGACCTGGCTACTATAAATCTATAGAGAACAGCTGCAGAGAATGGAATGAGGGACTGTATCTATAATCAGAAGACAAATTCCCCTGAGATAAACATATTTTCCTGTGTTGTTCAATTCTCATAGTCAAATGCTTTGGAGGCTAGTAATTAGGTAGTTAGGGAATTCTCTGAATTCCCCAGAAAATAGCTTGATTTTTGTTCACATTTTTGCATTGTGGATGGCAGATAAAGCAGAGCTGGGTGGCATTAAGGAGAATGGGCACTTTTGTTTACTTGCTTATCCTGTAAGGACATAGTGCCTGCTCAGAGGAAAATTTTCTTTGGCATTTTGTCTGTGTTGGAATCCTCTTCTCTCTTGGGTAGGGTTTTAAATTACAAGATGCATGCCACAGTCATTGCCTGCCAATCCGTGAAGTGTCTAGAATATGGGGGAGGTTTAGTCACCTAAAGCCCAGTGACATTAAGGGACCCACACTGTTCAAACGTTCTTCTCACTTTCCTCTCCCCATCTCACCCAGGGCACAGGGTAACTCGAGATGCTACACTTGGCATCTTTCCTGTTCATACACTCTAGCACTATCTGTGAATTCAGCAGGAGGGGATGACTGTGGAAGTGTGTATTTCTTCATGGTTCCTGCATAAGGCAGACTGAGTTTTTTAAAGTGTAAAGCACTTTAAAAAATTGTGGCAAAATAAATAAATCACAAAATTTATTCTTTTGATTATTTTATGTGACAAATCAGTGACATTAAGTGTATTCACAATGTTGTGCTGCCATCACCACTAATTCTGGAACTTTTGCATCTTTTGAAAGGAAACTTCATATTCATTAGCATTGCTTTCCCATTCTAGTGTATTCCTGTCTGCCTTCCAATCCCTAGCAAACACCAACCTGTTCTGTGTCTCTATGGATTTGACTTTAATGGATATTTCATATAAATAGAACCATATAATATGTGGCCTTTCATGTCGGGCTTGTTCCATTTACTACAGTGTTTTCTGGGTTCATTCATGTTGTCATGGGAATCCATACTTTACACCTTTTTAAAGGTGAATACTATTCCATTGTGTGTATAGACTACATTGTGCTTACTCATTCATTGGTTGTTGGGCATTGTAGTTGTTTCCCCCCTTTGGCTACTATAGATAGTGATGCTATGAACATGTGTGTACAAATATTTGTTTGAACACCTGTTCTCTTTTGGGTGTTTAGGAATAGAATTGCTGGGTCATTTGGTAATTCTTGCTTAAATTTTTGGGGAATTGCTGACTATTTTTCACAGTTAGCAAAAGAATTTAAGGCTGGAAATTTTCGATACTGGGGTTTACTTTAAGATAAATTAGGAAGTAGTTTTGAAACTTCTCTTTTCCATCATTCAGTTCCCTTCACTCCTCCTGGTGTCCAGTTTCTTCATGTCCACGCTTAACCTCTGGTTTCGCTCAGTGAGTCCCATGATGTGGAGGTGGAAGCTCAGTATGTGTGTTGATGATTCTCTTGTATACTTCTGTCAATGGACTCGTGTGTTGCCTTCATAATTTACAGTTTAATAGACATAATTCCTCATTCTAAAAAGTAGGATTAACGATATCTCTGATGTTAAAGGCAGGTGGATGAGAAAGAACCTTTGACAGAAGTGAGAAGAGGACTTGAGATACTTTATTCACACTGAATAAGCAGCAGTTGCATTATAGGACCTTATTCTAAGGGGCATATTGTCAATGTGGTTGGACATAAGCTGCTCCCTTCCAAAACATATCCCTGCATCTTCCAGAATTGGTATAAAAGGGACAGAATGGGTTGATTGGAAACTGCTGTAATTTGGTTGGTACAAGACAAATTAGGAATCCAGAGAGAGAGAGAGATTACTTGAATGTGCTCCTGGAGGAACAAAGTGGAAATCAGCTACTATGAGTATATTATGTATTCAAGCCTTCAATATATTCTAGCTTTTTCACATATAGATCAACTGACATGCTATGTAAGCATGGGAATTGGCTGAGAGACTGACAGAGCATTGCTAATGGTCAAAAGATGAGCTAGAAACCTACAATCTTTTAGGTAATTTGTAATTATTTGGCATTGCTTGGATTTTCTGTGTTAGAAAAGTTAATTTAATAATTTAAAAAAAAATTTTTTTAGTTGTAAATGGACACAAATATCTTTATTTTATTTATTTATTTTTATGTGGTGCTGAGGCTCGAACCCAGTGCCTCATGCATCCTAGGCAAGTGCTCTACCACTGAGTTACAATCTCAGCCCCTAATAATTTTTAATTTTAAAATTTAAACATATATATATTGTGTGTGTATGTATGTGTGTGTGTGTGTGTGTATATATATATATATATATACACATATATATGTGTGTATATATATATATAAAACATACATACATATATAACATTTTCCAGTGTTTTTTTCCCCCTTATCCTACATCTTGTTATTCTTAAATTGATTGCACATTCTACCACTTGCTGGAAGCATTTATTACAAGGCTTTATTCACAAGGAGGAAACTTTAAGAATGTGGTAAGCTACAGCATCTTAAAACTGATTATTTTAATCACATACTGACCCTTATTCCCAAATGTGTTTCCATCTTTGAACCTATATAATGGACATAACGGGATATCTCATGGAGGTAGTTTAAAGGTGACATAACTAATATTGGAGAGCTTTATGGAAAATTACGTATTTCTTGGTTATGAGCAAAGAGAAAGAAAAATATCAATACTGAGTCCTTTGAACACACATAAAAATACTACTAAAATATTTAATATAATTCAGCATATCAGTCAGTTGTTGCTCACTTGATATCCTGGGAGGAGAAAACAGGTGTGTTATGCTGACAGTGTTGCCAAATTCACACATGGCTGAGATATGAATAGTGGTGCTAATTACACTTTGCAGAATGGGTACCCAATTAATCTAACGGAGAATCCCACTAAACTTAATTTCATATCAACCATGCTAAAAATAGCATGATCCCCACAGTGACTGATGGGCTGATTTTATTTGTCTGTTTAAGTATCATACGGATATAGTATATTATGTTCTCTGACTCTACCGATTATTAAAATTAGGATGTAATAAAAACAAAATTGAAGAAAAATAGAAAAATTTCTTCTGTAATATATACTCTTAAAATCTAGGTTTAGTTGCTTTATTTCATAGGCTTCAAAGGATGGACTATTTGGTTAAGTTATGTTGTTAAGTAAACTAGTTCAATGCCACAAATGAATAGATACTAAATACAATGTTTTAATTGTCTATATTAATTTAGAAGCTTATAGCTTGAAGTATGAGCAGGCTAACCTCTAAGATATGAAATATATGAGTGTCTTCTGCTATGAGAATTTAAGCAGAGTCAACATGGCTCCATCCATAAAAGCAAGTTGTTAGTTTCAAGCCAAAATCTACATTCTTGGGCTATGTCTTCCAAACATAATGAACAAATATGCCCACTTTAATGAAAAAAAGTTTGATCATTCTCCTTCCATTAAATAAGCTGATATCATCCTATGATAATACTACTTTTATTGTGCGAATGTAACAAAGTATAAGCTCATTTTGCTTACAGATAGTAAACCATTATAAAATCAAAACAAATTTACAAATCAAATATCAAGAAAATTACTAAACTGGGGGTGGAGTGGCACATGCCTGTAATCCTAGTGACTTGGGAGGATTGCAAGTTTGAGGTCAGTCTGAGAAACTTAGAAAGATCCTGTCCTGAAATAAAAAGTTAAAAAGGGATAGGAGTATAGGTCAGTAATAAAGTGTCTCTGGGTTTAATTCCTGATATCCTATACCCCCCCTCAAAAAAAAAAAGAAGAGGGGATAGAGGGAGAAAAAAATTAGCAAACAACTGAAATCCAAATTCTACAGTGATTTAGGAAAATTTAGTTGCCAGTCACAATGTGACTCTAAATTTTTAGTTCTATGTAGTTTTGGTATTATGGACTCAATCTCCATTTCTTTGGTCAAACCATTAAGAAATCTTCATTCACTTGATACAGTGATTTTAATTTGGCCTTTAGTTGACACAAATGTATCACTTTTATATTGATTGTTCCTCTGCTTTCTCCATGTAAATTAAAATAGTATCTTTTGGTGCCAACGCAGTAGAAAAATGAAAAATATGCTGCAACAGAGTGGAAATACTCATTTATAGGTAGTTATCCATGTGGCCCAAAATATTCTTTCATAAATTCTTTAGATTTTCATTAAAAAAAGACAAAATAAAAAATTCCATTCTAAGGAATTTGACAAGACTTTGTTTCCAACCCTTAATTTTTTTTCCCAATGACTTGGTTTGTGCTTGTCCTTATTTTTCAAGTTCTAGAAGTTTGGCTCTAACTTGACTTCAGCAACTGGACCTTCAGGGACCTCAGGTACCTCCAGATTTTGTAGTTCTCTAGAATTTGCATCTAGCATTTTGTACCAATGAATCCTTTCATAGATTTTGACTTTTATAACTCCTGTATCCTGAAAGGGAATAGAGAAAGAAAAATCTGCACTACCATTCAGACTTCCCTCCGTTCACTGCAGTCTATGGGGAAGCCCACTAATTATCTCATCTATGTAGTACAACACTGTCCTTCCTCTGCCTTCCTTCTTTTCCCCTCTATTCCACTGCATGTGACTGCTTGACCAATTGCTATAAAATGCAGTGTGATATAGATGTTCATTTTTCCTCAATTGCCCACAGATGAGTATATACCTTCCTACCATGCTTTCAAAATCCTTCACAATTTAACCTCAACTAACCTTGACATCCCAAACACCTCTCCCACCCCGGTACATTATGGTCCAGCCAAACTGGATCACTATTTGTTCCCTGTGCTTTTCTACTTCTGTCCTTGCTCATGCCATCCCTTCTGCTGGTAATGCTTCATCCCCCATCTGTGCTTTCTGAAATCTGACTCATGGCTTAATGCCCAGTTCAGATGCCTTCTCCTTAGTGGTGAAAGCATTCTATGATCATCCCAGCAGCAAGTGAGGTTCCATTTGGATTTCTAGGGTCCTCGCTCCTTCTCTGTAGGAATCCCGCTTCAGGCTGTTGCATGGTAGCCACTGTGTGCATGTATCATCTATGGCTCTTTGGGGAAAGTCAGATTCCTGGGGGTAGGAACCAAGCCTAATTTAAGTTTTCTCTTTTCTCCACCATCTAGCCCAGTGCTTTTGGCATTTAAAAAAAAAGAATAAAAAACAAAATGCTATTATTTATTTATTTTTCATATTTAATTCATTTATTTGTTCTATTTAGGCTTACATGATAACAGAGTGCAATTTGATTCATTGTATGCAGATCAAAATGCTATTTATTACTGCATAAATAGGAAACTGAAAATCACAATTCTAGAAGAAGTGTGAGTACATAGTTGAATACAGCTGTAAGTAACGGGTGGTATTTTGCCTTCAAAAATAGCAAATCAACTTGTAAAGTCTGATAACTTTTTCCAGGTTTCAGGCCAGATAGTTATTTTCATGCATGATCAATAACATATTTAACAATTTGTTCAAAAGTAAATAAAAAAAGATCATTATTTAAAAAAGGCAGCCAATTCCTGTCCACCAAAATGAGGAGACTCATTCATGCACATGCAGGAGACCTAATGGGAAAACAGAGCAATGGCCCAAGACTCTGGTCCAAGGACATGTTGTTAACCGCCTAGAAACTATGTTTACTGAAAACAGCGGACTTTGGGCATCGCCGGGCCCCTGTAGTTTCTGGCAATCATTTTTTGCTCTGAACTTTAAAACATGAATAACTAATTCACATCAGTTCATTGACTTCACTGATTTAGTTTTTCACTTATTTATTTTCTCTTGGTGTAGCATATATTAATGAGAAAATGAAAATACATAGAGATACATTCTTTGACTAAACTCTGACACAAAACTGGGGTCAAACTTATCATTTACAGAAATGTTTTGGGTTTTAAATAAATAATTTTCTTTAACTGGGCCCTATGAGTATAAACACCATTATGAATGGGCACATTTTTTCTTTTGGAGATGTTTATTTTCAGTCGCGTCTAAATACATTACTTCTTATTCCATCACTATTGGTTGCCAAAGTTATAATAATAAATTTATCAAAGGGAAATGCCTGCCTGCAGACATTCTCAGTTACGAGAAGGGCAACACACGTGTTAGGAGGAGGGCCATTGCTTGAAGTTACCATATGACTAGTTTGGTTAACCAGGGAATCTATAGGTGTGTAGATGGCTGCTTGATTGCTGGGAATTGACTGCTGTCAGAGGACATTGCAGCTCTATGGTAGTGTGAGTAGCACATCGTTTTGCAGGGAGTGGGGTAGGGAGACATTTTATTTTTTTTTCTTGGTGTCACAGTGTTCCCTAGTAGATGCAGAAAATTAGAAAATTCTTTATTCTGCTAGTTTTTAAACTCAAGGGATAGTAGTGGTGACATATAGGCATCTGAGAGGGACAGCTTTCCACCCAGGGCTGCTTGAATCCTAGTGTCATAACATAAGCAAAGAAAATATTGTTTTTCAGGAAGAGGGGATGCTTCGTCATCCGGGACTTACCAAGGAGCGCCAGTGAGGCACGCATTGACTGTGGCCTTCCCAGCACTGTGTGGGAAGAAACGTCCCAGCCAGGGGGCTGCTTGGTTCTCTGTGCTGGTTTTGCATCGAGCATGTTCATGGTGAGGTTACCCCTAATGTGGAGATGAAGCCAGATAGTTGTAACACTTTGGATCATATTGGTGAACTATCTCTATTGTCAGAGGCAGGCATCTGGCCTTTATCTGGTGGTGTTTACTTTTAATTCATTTGGTGGATACCTTCTTTTGTGGCTAGAACTTGGCTTCCTTTATAATTCTGCTTATTATCAGGAAGTGTGCTCAATGTGCTGGCACAGAGAAGTTCTTTTTTTTCCTGCATCGATTTCTTGAGTCAAAAAAGTTAAGTTCAGGGGCTGGGATTGTAGCTCAGTGGTAGAAGGCTTGCCTTGCATGCGTAAGGCCCTGGGTTCCATCCTCAGCACCACATACAAAGCAATGAAATAAAGACATTGTGTCCATCTACAACTAAAAAATATTTAAAAAAAAAAAGTTAAGTTCAATAACCTTGTGACCTAGTTAAAGCAAGTGAATTTGTCCTTAGTACTAACAAACTCTTTTCTGAGGCTATGAAGCCCAGAGCCCAGTCCCTGGACTGCGATGAAGCAAATTCACAAAGGAACTGCCGTCTTGTGAGACTGCACAGACATTTCACCAGATGGAGGCAGGGGAATGATTGTTCTGGGTATTCTCTGAAAGTGGAACGGCAAGGCCCATGCGTTGGGATGTTTGTGCTATTTGTTCACTGCACAGGGGTGAGTGGGGCTGCAATCAGCCCAGCTCAGTGCTCTGGGCTGTACTCACTGAGGAGGATCAGTTAGAAGAAGGGGTTCTTTTTTTGCAACTTGCAGAAAGGCACATTTTGGTCCTGAATTAGAATCCTTGCAATGGTTAGAATACTCATGAAAAGCATTTGAGGGCAAGCCACTTTATATATGTATTTAAAACCTTACCAATCATATTCTGGGAATGACTGAGCAAGGGTCTTCAAATATGTAGGTCATTCATAATTGTCAGGAAAAAATATAAATATGCAAATATAACTATATGTACACTTTAATTTCTAAATTACATATCAGTACAACTGTTCTGATGTAATATATTCATTATTACATATATTCAATGCAAAGAGGAGGAAATAAAAAAGTAAACAGAAGATCATATGTACTTTATTCTGGATATCATTAATGTAAGAAAAATAGAGAGGATGCCTTCCCCTAATAATTGCTGTATGTCTAAGAAAAAATATTGTAGACTCTCTGCATTGAATGATTCATCTTTCTTTTTATGTATCCCCCTGCTTCACTCTAAATTCAGAAAGCCTTCTACTTGTCTATTAGTCACAGTCTAAAATTTAAATGACATATTCTTTTTTTTTTTTTTTAGGTGCTGGCAATTGAACCCAGAGTCTCATGTATGCTAGGTAAGCACTGTACCACTGAGCTACTCTCCCAGCCCAACACCCTGTATTCTTTACAATAATGAATTTTAACAATTGCTATTTAGGTAAGACTTGGTCTTAGCTATTTTTAGATGAGCAATTTAATCAATTAAATATCAGAAAAATTGTAAAATGCTTAATTTAACAAATTCAAACATTTCACTGATAATATTTTGGTTTTTATATTTCTGAAGGAACACTGAGAGCCTACTACAGGTTATTAAGATAATCTTAAAGATTATTATTAAAGATAATAGATTATTAAATTTCTCAAAATGTCACTATTAGCTGCATGATGTGTTTTTTTCTATGAACAGTTTTTTTAAAAAAATCCCAGTTGACCAAGTGTGTTGCAGAAATTGGTCATTGAGGCAAACATTTTCTGCTGCCATGACAGGTTTCCAGAAGTTTTACTTCATTATCTTTGATCACTTTATCTGGATGTCAGTTTAGGGTAGTTGGTGATAGAACTTCACTGCCTTTCTGCTCTATCTATATATTTTTATAGTATTGGCACCAGACTCTGTCTGGCAGAGTGATTCCATGAAGAGGATCAATTAGCCTGGTTATGACTCCAGAAGGTCTGGACTCCAAAGAGACAGAGCTCTGTATAAATAGGGATAACCCCTCCAAAGTTACTGGAACTTCAAAGCTCACTTTGCATCTTACTGGAAAAGTGTTCTTCAGGGGCCAAAGGAGTATTCCTTATATATACAGGAACTTCTCACAGGAAAATACTTCTTGTTCCTAATCAGAGAAAATTATCCTTTGGGTCAGTGTGCTAAAAAAGTGATGCAAAGTACAAGGAAGAGAATTTTATCTACTGAAGGAAGCCTGTCTTTTTAATATTTAATACTTATTGATGTTTGACATGCACATGCACTGGTGAACTTTGGCAATTATTTCAGTTGCCCATTTTCTCTCTTTCTTCTCAATGCTAGGGATTGGACTCAGGGGTCTCTACTACTGACCTACATCCCCAGCCCTTTTTATTTTTTATTTTGAGTCTTGCTAAGTTGCCAAGGCTGGCTTCAAACTTGCAATCCTCCTGCAGAGCCTCCAAATTGCTGGGATTTCAAGAGTGCGTCACTACTACTGGCCTCTCAATGCTCGGCACTACTTTTAGGTATGCCTCTTATTCCTTCTCAGAACCACCAGCCACCTCATGGAAATAGACACAGGAATCATAATCTAGAGCCAATTACACAACACAGACTCATGAAAAAAATCTCATTGATAAAAGACTGATATAATCACCATGGTCTATGACAACTATGTGTGAGTACAGCTGGCAGGGATTTTAATATTATTATTTTTTATTTTTTTATTTTTATTTTTTAAAAAAATTTATTTGTTCTTTTTAGTAACACTAGAAAGTAGAATGTATTTTGACATGTCATTCAAAATGGAGTATACCTTTCCATTTTTGTGGTTGTACATGATGTGGAGGTATACTGGTTATGTATTCATATATGAACATAGTAAAGATATGTCTGATTTATTCTATTATCTTTCCCATTCCCATCTCCCTCCTTCTTCCCCCCATTATCCCTGTCCAATCTGGTGAACCTCTACTCCTCTCCCTCCGGCAGGGATTTTAAGTGTAAAGAATTGATTTTCATGTTTTCCACTGAAGTGCTGAATATTAATCATACATACATTTTTGTACATTTGATATTTCTGTGTGTGTGTTTGCCAAGTGTTCACCCACATATTTCATCTTGATCTTTATGATATCTATGATATCTATGATATCTTTATGATATCTATGTATTAAGAAGTTATATATTGTTATCCCCATTTTATTTATGAACAAACTGAGTCTCCAAGAGGTTAAGTGGCTTGCTTGATGATGATAAATTGAAAAAACATCCATTGATCTCTATGTGTATATATTTAGCTGCTTATTTGACATATCTTCTTGGATCTTTAACCAACTTAATGTGTCTAAAATGCATTCACCAGTCAGGGCACCACCATTTTGCCTTAGGTGTTAGAAACTCATACATCATTCTTGAAGGAATTTGTTTTTGTTTTTGGGTTTTTTTTTTACCTCTAAGACCTAATCAACACAAATATGTTACCACTTCTAAAATGCACATGGTCTCTACTTCTGTCCATCATTACAGTCAACACCCTAACTGAATTGCTGCCATCTCTTCTAGGCTACAAATTTGTGTCTACATTATACTCTTACTTAACCACCAGTCAATTCTCCATTCAGCTGGTTGATCCCATATGTGAAGTGGATAATCTTTCACTTCTGTTAAAAATCCGGCAATGGCTTCTCATTGCTCTTGGGGTAAAATCTGAATTCTTTATCCTGACCTATTTGATCTGCTCCTTTTGTGCTTTTGTGCCCCTTGTTCATTATATTTCATCCACTCTAATCTTTCTTTCAGATTCTTAAGCATTTGAACTCCACTCTGTCACTTTAGCACCTTTGCACAATTCAGTATATCTGGACTGTTCTTGACATGCCTGGCTCCTTACTATCTTAAGGTCTCAGATTAATATTATTCTTATATAGAGGCCTTTCATAAAAATCTCATTTAAAATAGTCCATTTGCATTTTCTCTGGAATCACTCATTACTTCCTTCATAGCACTTACCACAATTAATATTTTGGAAGTTGCATGTTATTTCTCTTCTTTTTTTGATCATAAGCTTCACTAGGGCAGGGGCTATGTTTGCATTATGTCCTTGGATCTTAGTACAACATCTTGAGTATATTAGATACTCAATAGATATTTATAGAATAAATGAACCACTTAATTCAAATGTCTCAATGGGAAATAAAGTGAAACAAGGACTTAGTGACTGGATCCATTCCTTTCTATGTCTGGCATTGGATTTAGTTTGACAATTATGTAAATGTATTGAAAATAGTTTCCTGGACCTTTCATTCAGGTATTGGGTGAGATCAGCTCCATTTTAAGTTGCATGTTTGTCTTAGGTAGGTAAAATGTTATGTCTCTGCAGTTGGAATGTAATCAAGATCTTTTAGCCTATTTCTGAATGTTAGGAGTCTGGTTTACCTACCACTGCACATTCCTGATGACTCATAAGAACAGTATAAACCGAAAAGGAACTTAATGACTAAAGGTCACAATTGTTGCAAGGATTGTTCAGTGTGGTCAATGTGGGAAAGGATAATTCTTGAAAAATGACAGCATGAGCATTACCTTTTGTTTTCCATCTTCCTTCTTTAGGGCTGGCAGAAATCCCTGCAGTGATCTTTCCTAGCAGAAACAGAGGTTGTCCTCAAGGGGTAGCCCAAGACAGGACCAAACCCTGTGTCCATCCTTGGGGAGAAGTGGGTATGGAAGGTGGCACTGAGACAATGCCTATAGGGATCCAGTCTTGTATTTATGTTTCTAGCCATAACAGCACTTTGGCTCATTGTTGGTCCCCCTCCCAGATTCCTTTAGGTATCAGTGCACCTATCTGCCACTGCTGTGAAGGTTGGCTGCTAACACTTCAGGGATGTGTTTGTTGTTGTCCTAGTAAGTGGTTTCATCTAGAAATGCTTATACACATTTTTTACCACCTACAATCCAAGGGTGGCCCATTGCCCATGGCTGACGGATATGTAGATAAAAATTCTAGGTTTCTTGCTTGAGGCAGGAAAACTCTGTGGTGCTGTTCATGCTCCAGAGTTCTCTGTGACAGCAGACAAAAAGTAGACTTTTCCTAAACTTGTGGCTCCTCAGCTACTGTTCTACTTCCCATTTCTCCACCAGAGATTTTACAGTAAACATGCCCTCCACAACTCACTTGTATAGTATTCCCTGGCTCAGACACTGCTTTGAGGGAATCTGACCCAGAACACTTTGTATTTGGAATCTGTTGTAAGTGACAGAGTTGAGGAATTCTCTTGGTGGCTCAGAATGCCAACATCCCTACTGTCATACTCTGGAGTACCTGTGACAGTCCTCAGGAATGGAGTGTACTCATGAATTTCCCATTTTGAATTGCAGCCTGATCTCACCTATGAAGGAGATCGGTATTACTCGTATGACAACACCTCAGTCTTCAGGGCTGAGTGGAAATGGAGTGGTATTTCAGGAACTAAACATCCTTCCGTACCCACCTGCCAGTTAATTGCAGGGTAAGCACCCTTGACATTCCCATTTCAAATATCTCCAAAGAAGCTCATCTTGTAAAAAAAAAATAATATGTTCAACGTTCATTTGCATACCATGTCTTTAATTCTTCTTGTTTTCCTTCATCTTCCTAAGACTAGACACATTTCTTTCCATCTTTTGTTATAGTATAAACCAATTTAGCTCTAGACAACTTGATTTGTCCCAGAAGAGGCAAGTGTTCTCCCAGGAAGTACAGTGATTAAATATTGTCATAGGTTGAGCTGCCCAGGAAGCTGACTTTGGGTAGAAATGAGCATGTGACATTTATAAGGGAATGCTAAACAGATCAATAGCTCTAAAAGGGAAGAGGAGGATGCAAGAGTAGGCTGAGGGAGAATTAAACTGCAGTGCAGTCTCAGTAGAAGTCTCAGTCAACTCATGGGGAGGTTTTGGGATGATCCTTCAGAATCATCCTGGAATGGGCCAAGGAGCCAGGCCTGCACACCACAATGTCAATTATTAATCTGATATGGGCTGCCCCAGGGTGATCTGATATGGGGGTGATCTTTAGCATGGAGACTTTTTTCAGTAGAGGCAATTCTTGCAGGTGATTGACAGTTGAGGGTGGGTTGTCTGCATGCAGCTCTCCCTGGGGTGGCAGGCTAATTCCTCATTTCTAAAGAGGAATATGGGTGGTATAGGAACATGTGTAGTCCCTTCTGTGCTTAAAATATCCAGGGGAAATGGAGACTTGGTCTACTGCTTAAAGATTGACTTTATGTGGCCTCATCTTCTGAGGTCACATTTCACTCCAAAGTCTGTCTCAAAGAATATAACTAGAAAATTCATCTATGTGTGTTAATTGTGGGCTCATGGTACTTCTAGGTTGAAGTTGATTGGGACTGGATTTGAGCACAGACTTATTTCCATGGTGCAGGTCCAAGAACAAAATAGAGTTGTTTGAAATCCTGGCTGTTCTACGAGAGGATGGTGTTTTTGTAACATAAGATTATGAATTCTATTTCTGGTATTGTAAGATTTAAATTTAGCTGGGAGCTGGACTGGCTGTATGTCTTTGAACACATATCTATTAAAAGAAAGCCCTGGGCTATTAGAAAAATGCTTATCACAGCTTCTCCCAGTGTTTTGGCAAACTTGAAAGAAGGGAGAGTATTTGAGAAGTGAAACTTAATAGAAATTTGAGTAGACATGAGATGACTAGATTCAGGAAAGTGTCAATAAATTTAAAGATATCAACTATTGACTTGATCAAACTTCCAACACTTTGCATTTTTATAAACATGCATATTTCATTATAAGCTTTATTTTTTTCAGGTAAAAGTATATATATATAGTGAGTACCTTTTTCTGTAAAAAGAAATGATAGATGATCAGCTATGACATTTTAAAATTATGAATTATAGAGAATTCTACAAATTACTGCTCACAACAATGCTTAGATAAATGGTACATGTTGGAATAGCCTATCAAATTGCAGAAGGTTTAGTTTAAACTCCAAACTTTCTTTAACCCTCTAACTAAATGTCTGGTAGACCAGCACACATATGAAAATGGCTTAGAATGCTGTCAAAACCTGATGGAGGATTGGTGTGATTGTGTAGCACAGTTAGCATTAAAGATTTCATGAGCTTTTCAGTAGAAGTGTAGCCTCTTCACTTTAATTTAGGCAGTGCCTCTATTAGTAAATGACTCTGATAAAACTTTAATCTCATCATGACTATGGCCCTGCTACTGAAACATAGTAACAAGTCATCTGCCATGAGAGCAGAATTCCAAAAAAAGGCCTGGAAAATTCCATATATCTTCACGGTGCCTGGGAGAGGGATTGATTCTGCTCCTGGATGCTGCTCTATGCATGAAACTTTAAATATGGGGTTATTTCTTTCTTGGTTGCCCCCCCCCCCTTTTTCAAATGGAAAATGTAGTGGAGAAAAGAAGGAAGTTTTTTTTTTTGTCCTTTTGCATATCCATATTGGGGAACCAAATAAAATCCTGAAGACCTAATAAGATTTAGTTTTCCAGCAATATAAATAATTTAATCAGATTAATGACATTGTTCTACCTGAGGGGTTCCATAATTAGTGGATTATTGAAGCCACCTGAAAGTTATCTGCCATTAGCACCTGGAGGAATTCCTGTTGTCTTAGACCGTGGAATTGAGTGATATGAATATTCCTGTCATGCAAACTGTAAAGATAATAAGCCCCTGGCATTTTGTAAGCTATATAAATCCACAGATTTCACATTAAATATTTAAGGCTCAGGAGGTGTTATTTGTTAGAATATAGATAAAGGGAGTTCAAGGCTTCAGCCCTTATTTTCCTTTTCACGAAGTCTCTCTCTTTGTTGAAGGTACTTTCAAGTCTTTATTATTGTGTTTTTTCTCTCTTTAGTTTGTGGATTGCTTCAGTTCCTCTGGAGATATTCTTTGGATTTTGTATGAGAAACATTCACAATCTTTTTACAGAAGGTTTGTCCTTTTCATATAAAAAGGAAATTCATACCAGGAGTGCAAACAGATATGAATCAAGCAATATCTCAATATATGGCAAATACTAGAAATCTGTGAAAAGATCATCTCATTACTCTGTTCCTAAAATGTCTAAAAACCAAGTTTATTTTCCCCCAGGCTTAGAGGTTTCATTCCTTTTGTTTACATGCTATTTAGCTATGGGAAAAATCTTGGCCTTTAAATGTAGATCTATTATTTATCTTTTATATCTTTGTAAGACCTTTTATATCAAAAAACAATAAATCGGAAATTAAAAATACTGTGTCAGATTGTATTTATAAGTGGCTGATATAGAAAATACTGTCACCATACCTTATATAGAGAGGAAACAATTGATTTGGTTTAGTAGGCCATGCCCCAGACATGTGGTGTTCAGATTCAAGCACTTCCCACTGAGAAAGATGCTGCTTCTTTAATTGAGTTTCATTTACATATACACATATATTCAAATGGGTGAGCTGAGGAGAGATGGAGGAAGGGGCTGCCGTAGACTAGCTAGCAATGGTGAAGCAGCCCAAGGCTAGTAACACTGGTGACCTCTCACCTCACCACATTGCCTGAAATGAAAATGGAAGGAGGTGGTAACCAGTCTCTTACTGTTACAAAAAAGCACCACTCTGCAAGAATTAACATGAATTATCACCATCAAATGGACCAAAGCTGCTGGCAACTCATGCTGGCAGGAAGTGGCTGGTGGAATAAATACCCACAAATCTCTTTCCTTGTAACCTCCACTCTCTTACCTCCCACATTGACCGAACATAACTGGAAGTCAGAAGGCAAGAGAGCTGCTATTAACATCCACAGAAGTCAGGATCCCGGGCCACAGATCAGTATAGGGATGGGTGGAGAATGGGTCTGAGTGGGACAAAGTCTGTATAGTCAGTACAGGAGTGAACACGACTTTCTAACAGAATTTTCATGTTAGTTAATGACATTCATCATCCTTATTTCTGCAATTGTCCAAAGTTCATAGATCAAATATATGGTTTCATAATTATCTTTATAGCATTGGCTCTCTTTGTTTTTAATGTGTTGCAATACAGATCAGTGTAATGTTAATATTCAGTTAATAGTCTCCAACATATACCTTAAAGTTTTAAAATTGATTATAGCTACTCTTACCTATTCTTTTCAGGGGCAACGTAAGAGTTTTTGTTTGTTAGTTTGTGTTGGGATAGGGTCTTGCTCATACAACACAAATGCTCTATCACTGAGCCCAGAAGGGAAACAATCCAAGAAGAGATTTTAATTTAATATTCCAGTTTTTTGGAAAAGGAAGATGTCAAAAAGTTCTCTTAAGGAAACTATTATCTTAAAATTTTTCCCTGTTTTGCTAAAAGAATTGAGTCTGTTCTTCTATCTATATCTATATTGCTGTATATCTGTATCTATATATATCTTATATTCTTTTTTATAATCCTCATACACTTATCCACAGTTTTGTTTAGGTGGTGCATATATTATTTTATGCTTTTTCTATTTTATGCCCTCTTTCATATCGACTGTGCATTGTTGTAGATTTTTTTTTTTTTGGAAGAGCAGAAAGAAGGTACATTTTTGCATAGTTGTAAAGGGTTATGCTTAATTTGTACTATCATTTCCAGATTTCCTTGTATGAGGAAGTATGGATATATAAGCTGAGGGTTAGCACCTGGACTGTAGTTTTATCTACATGGTTAAGTCCATACCTTTGATATCATTTGCAAATTGTCCTGTGGAGTTAGCCAGCACAGGCAACATGGAGGACTGAAACGCCTCTGGGGCATTAGCACACTCTATGCAGCTCACAGGAACAGCACAGGACCTTTTGCAATTCCTGAATGTGTGATGTTTTTAACTGAAGAAATTTAAGATTGCCACATTGTGTTAAAACTCTAGTAGAGATGACCAATGACCTTGGCCTACTTAAGATTACTTGTGTGTGTTTAAGAGGACAGTGCAGTTAAAAATATTTATGTAATTGCTCTGTAGAAAGCCCTGGACATTAGCATGAGGTTATAAATTACCACAACTTTCACAAAAAGTTCTCAGTGGGGTGGTCCTGGAACTTACGTACATAATTATTGCATGCTCGTCAAGTATGGAGTCACCAGGAGGACAAACCAGACACTAAGTTCCTGGTGGGCTGATGAAGCAATGGAATTATAATATACATCTAATTCTCCCCTCAGCAGCAATTGTAAAACATATGTCAGAAATTTATCACCTCCTCTTTAGAGAGACTAAATAGTCAGCCAATGCTGTCTTTCATCTTCCTGAAGTCAGTCCTGGTCTAAATAAATCAGTTCCAAACAAATACCTTTTAAAACCTTTTAAAATGATAGACTTTACTAAGTCCTTATCAAATTATCGTGGTGCCTTTTGCCCTGTCTCTGTCTCCATTAGAAACCCCTCTGTTTAGAGATTTGTAACTCAGATTTCCTTGAGGGAGAAAACTTGGCATTGAAGCTGTGAGAGAGAATGAGAGTTATTCATTGTTATTACTTACTCTCTCTCTTTTTAGGGCCTTATTTCCAAACTGAATTATGGGAACGCAAACAAAAGTGAAGTTTAGGGCTGTTGTTTTTTACCAGTCATTTGAGCCTTAATGACACAACTAAAGGATCAAAATTATATATCTTTGATAAAAATGTACCCAGTCTGTCCTGGATATGGGAATATTTTCTGACCCCTCTCTTTATAATCAATCAAATCTCTTCCCTTCTCCCTCTCTTTTTTTTCCTCTTTCTCTTTCACCAGATCTGAAGTTCTTATAGTCTATTTAATATTTTTCCCAGCTCTCTCTCTAATCTATATTTTTGAATTCTTTTGTTACTCTTTAATATGTGGGTAAAGATGTTTCTATTTAAGACATTTACGATTATTTATAACAAGTAGTAATTTTGAGTTAAAAATGGAATTGTTTGCACATTATAATTTGGAAATTAACTTTATATGTTTATCTTCTGTCCCTTTGACAATATGGTGTATGAGGCAGAAGTCATGGGTTTGGCAGGCTGATCTAATGTAGTCAGGTGGAATTTTACCTGTGAGGTGCTACTTATCTTTCCTCTAGTTGGGCTAGAGGAATAATAGCAGAAATTTTTTTGTTTTGTATTGGTGATTGAACCCAGGGGCACTTTACCACTGAGCTACATCCCTAGTTGTCATTGTTGTTGTTGCTATTATTATTTTTTGTTTTGTTTCTAGCAGGCTCATTTTTAATCAGGGCATTTCTCATGGTTTGCCTACTGTATTTTCTAGAATTTTGAGATAGGGTCTGGTTATGGGGCTGAGGCTGAGAAGGAATCACAAAGTTAAGACTTAGAACAAAGTTGACTTAAGGTATAAATTCCTTGAATCAAGACAATTGGAAAAATTGTAAAGAATATTAACTAACATACTGGACAGAATATTAAAAAAATCTTGTAGGCAAGGGAAACAAAAAACAGTGAAGAATAACTGGGTTAGTATCTGTGGGAGTAGAGAGGCCCAGGGGTGAGCTTTGGGCTGCTTTGCCTCTGGGGCTGTTTGCTCTTTCTGGAGGGACTGGTTGAGCAGCTTGTTGTGTTTTTCAAAGTGTCACATGGTAAGGATGGAATTGGAGTCTTGGGCCACAGAGCTAGCGGGGGTGGGGGTTGGGGCGGTAGATTGGTGAGTTCTCAGCATTTTGGGTTAGGAGCCCATAGAGCTGAACTCTAAGAATAAAGGGACTGGGAGGTCACGCCTTCTTGGGACTGCCATTGTAAATAATTTAAGTCCCTGAAAGTAGAATGAAATAAACCTATATTGTTAATTCCTTTAGCTATATGTCAAAGTTGACCTTAAATTCTCTCTGCTGAAAGATATCATCATCTTATACTTCAAATTATTTCTACAAACCATTTTACAAATAAAATAACCAGATGCCTGAAGAGACAAGAAGACATAGCAAAAATAGCAGAAAAAACAGACAATATAATCCATACTGGAGTTGTTGGGTATAGATTTTGAAGTAACTATGTTTTTGCGTTTAAGAAGAGGAAAAACAAGATTGATAGTTTTGTCAGAAAGCAGGAAGTTATAAAAAAAAACAAATGGAATTTCTAGAACTAAAAATATTCAACTAAATTTATGGATTTGATACTATTTTGGGTTTGATTTGGAATGTCCCCCAAAGTCTCATGTGTACAGAGAAGGGGCTTTTAGGCTGTGATTGGATCATGAGAGTTCTGACCTCCTCAGCAGATTAATACATTAAATGTATTAATCCATAGATAGCTGAATGGTCTACTGGGAGATAGGACCTAGTTGGAGGAAGTAGGTCACTAAGGGTGTGCCCTAGAAGGGTTTATCTTCTCCCAGCCCTTTTATCTCTTTCTCTCTGTACTTCTTGGCTTCTATGAGCTGTAGCTTTCTTCGGTCACACCCTTCCAGCATGGTGTTTTTCTTACCTTAGGCCAGAGCAATGGAATTGGCTGAAACATTTTAAACACAGCCAAAATAAAAGTTATCCTCCTCTAAGGTATTATTTTCAGGTATTTGGGGCACAGTGATAAAAACTGACTAACACAAGTACTGAACATATTAGACCCTGATGAAGAGAGATTCACACACTGGAAAGTATGTCAGAAGAAAATGTTCAGAGGGAAGTAATGAGTGACAAAAGGATAGAAATATTGAAAACAGGAGACACAGAGGTTATGGTGACAGTCTGATATACTTCACAACTGAGTTTTGAAGACAAGGACATAGAAAACTAGAAAAAGCAATATTTGCAGAGATAATGATTAAAAAGATCTCTAAGCCTAATTAAAGACACCAAGTCATACATTCAAGAAGTGCTATTTTAGCAGGATAAATAAAATGTTCCTCCCTAGACACAAAGAGAAAATTCTTATAAGCAGGCAGAAAACAAGAGATTAGGGTTAAATAATTAAACTTACTCAAAGGATTAATAATTAAGCTGGCAATTGACTTAGAAAAATCAAATATGAAACTAGGCAATAAATATAAGAATAGACAATGTCTAGGAGTCAGGAGCTAATGGGGAAGCTAAAGTAATAGATGAGGACAAGTAGAAACACTGTGTGAAGATGATAGAAACCCTGAAGTAAAAGAATTCAGTGATACAAGTTGGGGAGTATATATATGCAAGTGATGGCATTTGTGGACTCTTCCTAGCACATGTTTGTATTGGTTACAGATTTTAGAGATTGACTTTTTATCCAGGTCTCTGGTGCTTTTTGTTATTGAGGAAAAAGAGAGACATAACATAGTAATGCTCCTTCCATAGTGTCATTATTTGGAAATGAGGTGTCTCTGAAGAAAGCTTTTGAGTTAGACAATGTAGGAATGTTCAGAGGTGGAGTGAACATTAGATTATGAGAGTTGTAGCCTAAATTAGATTAATCTGTTTGACAAATTAATAATTTGAGTGGATTATTGGGTGGTAACTGAAGGCAGGTAGAGTATGGCTGGAGGATGTGGGTAACTGGTGGCATGCCCTTAGGAATTATATTTTGTTTTTGGCTTCTCTTTTTATCTTTCATTTTCTTGCTCTCTCACCCTCTATCTCCTGGCTGCCATAAGCCGAACTGCTTTCCTCTGCTATGCCCTTCCTCTTCTTCCATGGTGCTTTGGCTTACCTCAAACCCAGAATGATGGAGTCTGCCAACTACAGACTGAACTTCTGAAACTATGAGCCAAAATAAACTTTTTGTCCTCTTAGGTTGTTTTTGTCAGGTCTTTTGGTCACAATAGTTAAAATCTCACTAACACAGAGAAATTACACTAGTTTACATGGTTCTTTTCATAGTGTTTGATGGAGAAGTGGCATGAGCCTAGGCCCTTCCTTGCTTGATGCCAAAAGGCCTAGTTAGGTACTGATAACAAAGTTTCTCCAAAGCAGTTGCTGTCATAGTATTCAGGATTCCAAGAGAGTAACGTATGACTATGAAAAAGTACTTCACAGGTAAGAAAGCCAAAAGGAAACTCATACTCAAAGACCCAGGTCAAAAATATTTAATATGAACAAATACTTCTAAAATATTTTGATTTGTACATTTTAACAAGAAGCAAACCCTTGAATTCAACAATCCTTGAAATCGATTGGGTCTGTCTAAATATTTGCCTATATAAAGGGAAATGTTCTCCTCCCTGTTAATGGAACCAACGACTTGTCACCATATTTTAAAGAAAATCTTCTCAGCTGTCAAAGTGCTAAAAGCAATTTCTCAAAATTTCCAACAAGTCATTGTAAGAACCAGTATGCTATATTTTTATGACGTGTCTCAAATAATATTGTGCATATTTCCAACTTTTTACTAGTTTCCAACTGTATCTATTATTATCTGCCTGCACAATCCACATGATGTGGCCCTATCTATTTGATAATCAAGATGAGGAAAGGAAGCCAAAGGAAAAATTTTGGCAGATGAAAGGCTGTGATTAATGAAAGTGTTTATGACAAGGCTTCAGACAACATGACTGTGAAAGTTGTATCTGAAATTCAAGATCCCTTGAAATAAATGTAGACTCTGTGAGCATTTTCCAAATAAATACAGTTCAGATAAGGACAAATGATTAATGCCTGAACCCATCACAGCAAAAGATCACAAGTTAGTAGGAATATATACCAGTTATTTAGTCATGAGGAAATGTTGTCATAATAATGTGGAAATGCCTTTGCTTCCCTGTCCTTTGTGACCCATGAAGAAGACTTTTCTACTCTTTTGAGGAATACTGCAGCTTCACATGCAAACACTTGGGTGGAAATAAAGATGAAGACGGGGATTGAGGAACAGCAGGAAAGGGGAATAAAATTCCAAATGACATTGTTATATTGTGAGCATGTACAAATACGTAACAATGAACCCCACTATTATGTTTAATTATAAAGCACCAATAAGAAGTTTATAGGATAATAGCACTTACCCCATAGGTGTGTTGCATGCTTTAAATAAGATTATGTGTGGTTGTGTATGTGTAGTATAGCCTTGGCACAATTCTTGAGATACTACCAACTCTAAATAAATGGCTACATCTTCTTTTTAGCACACAAAAGAATAAAGATGGGCACATATTAGTATCTGAATTCCATTATGTAGTTGGTTAACTAAGGAAAAAAATGGGAAATTACTGAAGCAGATGACCTTTTAGAATAGCATTCCGTGACCAATGCTCTCTTTTTGTAAATCCTTAATGCTAAATGGATCAATGTTAGAAACTGTTGTATGTTGATTATTAAACCAAGTGGTAATCTTTATAATCCCTTGGAATATAAATTCTATGAGATGTAGGGTGATGGGAAGCAGAGAGGAAACAAAATTCAAGTGCTCTTTGAAGGCCTTGGCTTTTTACCATCTGCTTGTTGATTCATTGGTCCCATTTCTTCCTCATCTGTTTATTTGCATAGCAGCACCAGCTGCCCCCTCAAATTTGAATTGCCTGACTTAATCAGACAGGCCCCTGATTGAGAACTGAGTTACAAATTGGCAGATGAATACCAAATTGTTTTTAATAAGACACAGAGTTCTGGGTGCTTTGTGCCCGTGCTATAACTGTTTGTTGGCAGCTACAATAACCAGCAGAGTTCCTTTCATCTTGAAGAGAAAGGCAAAAGGCATTCCAAAGAAGCCTTTGAATTTTGTACTCAGAAATTCCACTCATCTGCCTAATGTTCTTTTTTTTTTAATTAGAAGGATACACATATGACTTAATTAATCAAGCCTGTCTTAGGGAATTATGCATTTATTAATGGTTTCTGCACTCAAGCACATTATTAAGGGATTTGTGCTAAGCACCTGACATAAAGCAGACTAATTTTGCTTGCTTTGCTTAATGTATTGAGAAACGGCGTGTTGATCAGATTTCAAAACATTCAAGCTATGAACTAATGTCCTATTTAGAGGGTTTAAAAATTCAGTGCTTTGGCAATCTAGCCTTATAATGCTTTCTGAAAAAGGCACTCCACAACTGGAAAGGAAGAATAATTTGATGGCGGGGGGTACATGATGGCAGGGGGTACAAAAAGCAAAAAGACAGGAAAGAGCAGAGGGGGGAAAGGCCCTGAGGGCATGGCAGAGGAGGGCAAGGCATGATCTTTGGAAATTAAATTGTTTTTTGCTCTAGTCTTTCCATAGTTTCTGATGCTCTCGTTTAGACTGACCATGCAAAGATGCCCTGCTGGATGCATGGAGGACAGAAAGACTGGTTTGCATCTACCACATCATACCCACACAGACAGTGTCAAAGCATGGTGTATGTGAATCCGTGTTCGCATGGGTAATTTAATTGAATTCTGAACTCTTTAGATTACCGGTCATTTTATAGTTTTTATGCATGACAGTGATTAAAATATATTATCTGGCATAATCAATATGATTATTAAAAAGACACTACAAGTTGAATCAGGAATTCTTCCACATGGACCACAAAATTTAATGGGTCAAAATTCTCATAATCATGACTTTAATAATGACAAAATAACATGAGTGCATTAAAGAATGCTCTTTGTGTTATCTATGGTGGAAACAAACCTGGTTTGACCAAATACAGAACACTTCATGAATTCAGGGAATTTTTCAAGTGTTTCATCTGTACCAAGCAGTGGTTAGATGATGTTGTGGAAGACTGACTCTCCATTAGCTGCAAATAATAAGTCTTTCTCACTCAGCGTTGTCCTAGGGAATTAAAGAGCACAGAAGCCCTGTGATACCTAAGAGAAAGGTCTCTTGGGCCAAAAGGTTGACCTGGATTAGACTCCTGGTCCTACCACCAAGTAGCTTAGCAACTGCCCACAGCTCAGGTAGCCTCTCAGAACCTCAATGCTAAATGATGGTAATAGCATCTACTATCTGGACTTGTAATGACTCAATGGGATAACACAAGTAAGCATTCAATGTGTGTTTACATTATTATAAACATCAGTCCTCATGTGCTAGGACAAATACATTTTGGTAGTTTTTTGTTTGTTTGTTTGTTTTTTGTTTTTTTGGTGGTGCTGGGAATTGAACTTATGCTAGGCAAGCACTCTAGAATTTATAGCTCACCTCTGGCAATTGCTTAGGACTTTGCGGCGTGTGTTCTGCACTATAAAGTTGGCTTCTGATTTATTGTCTTTTCTTGTTAACCTTTCACTCTAATTTTCTTTCTTCTTTATTTAATATGGATTGTACTGAATCTGTAGATTGCTCTTGTAAATATGGTCATTTTAACAATATTAATTCTGCCTATCCATGAACATGGGAAAATGTTTCGTGTTTTAGTGTCTCTTTTTTTAAATTAAAAAAAAAATTGATATATCGTTCCCATTCTCTGAAATGCACCTCACGTCTCCTGTTACTGGTTGACTTCTATTCATTCTTCAGCTAGGCCAGGAAACCTTTTTCTTATCTGTTGGACTGGGTTACATCCCTTGTTATATACTCTGGTAGTACTCTATTTTTCTTTCTTATCTCTCGTTACCATTTTACAAGGCAAAAAAAATCTTGTTGTTTTAATAGGTAGCAGTAACATTGCCATTGGAAAGATAACAATTGAAAAAATATTTTAGTTTGCCTTTGGAGTAAAACAAGAATCAACTCCAGGGCTGGGGTTGTGGCTCAGTGGTACAGCGCTTGCCTGGCATGTGTGAGGCCCTGGGTTTGAATCTCACTACCACATATAAATAAATACAATAAAAGTCCATTGACAACTAAAAAAAATTATTAAAAAAGAATCAACTCCAAGTCAGAGGAATCAGAGTTGACATGTATTATATGCTCAGCAGAGGGAAAATCTCTCCCATTAGAGATAGAAGGAGAAGAATCTGGAACTCTCACTGAATTATCATATTTTCAAGTCCATAATCTATATATTCCAGTCCATAGGAGGAAAATGAGGGACAATGAAAGAGGTGGTGAGATTGGAGGAAGGTTGTATACTATGCATCGGGACCCCTTCTTGGGATCCAACTGATACTCACAGTAGTGACCATCCATCTTACAAATACTTAGATTAGATAATTTTGTTATGCAAACTGAGTAAGGTGGGTCCAGTTTAGTGGAGGAATCAAAGTGGTGCCTAACCAATCACATGTAAGAAAACCAGTGCCCCCCCAAATCAGGAAACTATAAAGCCTTTCTCTCTCATACGGAATTGGGAGACATCATAGGGAACACTTCTGTCAGTCATGAGCATGGCACAAAGTTGGAGGGCAGTAGTTCAAGGTGATTCAGAAGGATCTCAACAAGATAGTGCCAGCTACTACATGGATTGAATCTATTCTTGGTAAATAACTCCTTTTTCAGCACATATTAAATTCTCAATAAATACTTGCTGAGCTTGTTTTACATATCCTTAGTTTCTTTTGGGAGCATAGTGTGAAAGAAGGAAAATTGGAAGGAAGGAACGAAGGGGAGAAAGCATACAAATAAATTGTCCACAGACACACAGCAGGTAACTGTACAGTCAAGATGTGACCATCCACAGGACTGTTCTATAATACAGTGCATGTGTTCTGCACTATAAAGTTGGCTTCCACTTCATTGTCTTTTCTTGTTAACCTTTCACTCTAATTTACCCTATGGTTTTAGACCAGGATGTTGGGATTCAAGGGAGTTCAAAAATAGGTTAGTTAGAAGGTTACAGAGATGGGATATGAATCTTAATTTTTGTGATTCCACATTCTTTTTTCTCACTATTTTATTAGGAATAATTTAGCTATAAGTAATGGAAACTCAAATTAAACTGGATACAACATAGTAGGGAATTAATTGTCTCCTGTAAGTCCCAAGGAAGATAGTCTCAGGCATAGCTGGATCTAGGAGTTCTAAATTATATCATCAGAGTTCTCTCTCTCTTCTTTGTAGATAGTCTCTCTCCATATGACTAACAGCTTAAAAGCCAAATACTTCTATTCTAGTAGTATGGGGAAATAAAATATTTTTCTTAAATATTCTGGGCTGAGTGGTCTCTGAAATTGTCTGATTATCTTAGCTTAAGTAATATCTCACCCTGTCAAGAGGAAAGGGGTGTCTGTTTGGACAGTTTTAGTCTTGTGCCAGATATTTTGGTACAGAAAATAAGGTCCATATAGTTAATCCCACCATAATCATACACATTGAGGGGCAGTACTACTAAAAGTTAGGAGTAGATAAAACAGAGTAAATGACACATGTTCACTCCTGTTTGATTCTGATGCTATATAGAAAAATACTTAAGAGCATGGGTTTTTAAAAAAAATTTGTTTGAAAAATGTTTTTAATTGAACCCTGATTCCCTGACAGCCATCGTCATAATGGTAGAGAGTTTTTGGATTATATATAAGCAACCATTTCTTAGTTTCTTCACTTTCCACATGTCTTTTGAGCAAATTACTTACTCCTGTGAATCTTGGTTATTTTATTCCATAAAGAATGCTCCATATTGTGTTGTTCTGATGAATAATTGAGTCAATGTATACAAAGCATTTAGCACAATATCTGGTTTTTAGAATTGCAGTTTTTATTATCTCTATGAGAAGCATGAGAGGAGATGTCTTTGGTGGTTTTGAGTAGTTGTACATATGGTGGATGAAAACTTGGAGACTGCATTAAGTTAAGGAAATAGTCATTGTGGAATCTGTTCAGTAAACCTTTTTCATTGGTTTTAGTGACTCCTAATTATGATCACCATTTCTTTCCATCAATCAATTTAGCAGAGGTTTGTAAACTTATAGTCCTTTGAGACCTTGTTTAATTAATAATCTGCTCCATCATTTTTTGAGACTCTTAGATCCTCTTGGATCTTTCCTCTCAGTCTATAATAATTTACCTTAAATTGCCTCCTTTCAAAAACTAAGGCAACAACTGTAACTATCACACTTGCTTTTACCCTGTCTTTCAATGTATGGTGCTTTTCATCCTAAGCCTTCTTAAAATACCAGCGTCTGCAGACATCACTGCATCACTTCAGCTACTCTCAGGAGGATGAAGGATAACTGGTGTGGTCGGGGGAAACTTTTTAGAACTTGTTTTACTTGATTTCCAAACTTATGTCTCTGACAGACAGGCTTCTCCTCTCAAACCCAAGTTGGTGTATGAATGAGGGTCTAATACATGTGTCACCGTGAGACAGGCACTGCAAAGAAATGTAATAGACTGGCAGGGAATTTGGGCTTCCTAATATTACTACAGGTGAGCTCAAAGATGGTAGACAATACTTTATCTTCCTGCTAAAAACCTTCACCAAGCTGCTTCAGGACCTGAGTCCTACTATTGGTCATTATTTGGGGTTCAGGCAAAGAAATAGGTGCCATAAAGGAAATGAATTCATATGGCAGTATTAGCCATATTAGTTCTCAAAGGCGTTAGGTTATGCTCCAGATTAATGGGATATAGAAAGATACATTTGCATAATTCAGAAGAGAAGTATTGGAATTATTAGAACATGTTTCAAGTAGCAGGATGTCAATAAGGATACTGGAAAACATGATGAGTGTATTAGTCAGCTTTCTGTCCTGTCACAAAATATCTGAAAAGAATAACTTAAGAGGAGAAAAGATTTACTTTGGCTCATGGTTTCAGTGTGTGGTTGCTTGGCTCCAGTGCTGTGATGAGTAGAATATCATGGCTGGGAGTGTATGAAACCAAAGCTGCTTACCTCATGGCAGCTGGGAAGCTGAGAGAGACAGGGAGGGACCAGGGTCTCTATATTCCCTTCCAGGGCACAACTCCAAAGACCTGACTTCCTCCCACTAGGCTCCACCTCCTGAAGTTTCCACTACTTCCCTACAGCACCTTCAGCTGGGGACCAAGCCTGCAACACATGAGACTTAGAAGGATTTAAGATCCACACCATAACAATGGGGAAGTAAACTATATCAATTTCATCTTGCCATAAAATGATAACATCTTCCCATCCATTGATAACAAGAAAAATAAACTACCACCTTGCCTCTACTATTTATTGAAATATTTCCATATATTAGGAATCTTATCAAATGTATTACATGCAAAACCTAATTTAATCCTCCTACCAGCCCTATAGGGTCAATAAAATTAGACCTCTCACAGAGGAAACCAAAGTTATAACTGAACATTTGTCTGCAGTTCATTCAACAGGTAAATGGCTAATCTTAAGTTTGATTCATTTATTTACTCATTCATTGAACAAATGCTTTTCCTCCCTCCCTTCCTCCCTCCCTTCCTTCCATCCTTCCTTCCTAGGCACCCCTCTCAGTGTACATTCCTTAGACCCCAAGCAAATGCTTTTTGAATAACCATCACCTAAAAGGCACTGTTTAGTTTTGGGATCTAATAGTGAACAGAACATATACTCTCAAGGGGCTTATGTTCTAGTAGGTGAGAGTAAATAGAATTTTCACAGCACTGGTTTGAAAAAGACTGTTCATAGCATCAGATCAGTTTTAAACCAACCCACAACTTGCATCAATAAGCATACTTTTTCAATACAACCTACTGAGTTTCTCACTTCTGAAAGTCAGCTAGTCATAAGCAGATTTACTTTATTAAATACATAAAAATACCAGTCTTCCTTGAATACTCATGGTTTTACAGGTGATGTCAGCTGCATTCAATATCTGAAAATTTGCCTATTTCTAAACACTTCTCAAAAATCCTATTTAAAATCAGTAACATGATTTGTTTCTGGAGATAGGGGTTGGCCTGTACAGCTCTTATTTTCAAAAAAGGAATACTCTCATTACTAGACAAGATGACAGTTAAGCTTAAATGCTGGCTTAGTGTTGCATTAAATCCTTTCAGAAAATAATTTTTATCAATATAGTGTATTGATGATATTTTCTTCTTCTTGATGCTTTGGTATTTTATGTCTCGATTCTGGAGATATTGCCCTCCGAGGACTAGCTAATTCCTACAGACAGAAACTTTGTCTTTTTTTTTCTGGACTCCCTTTCTAGAGTGTTTTTTTGTATACAAATCAACCAACTCCTTTATCAAAATTCACACACCAAGTCAATATACCCTCCAGATCACCTCGAGATCAGGGACTAGACAAGTAGGGAACACCCCTATAGCTCAGAGCACTCTGAAATAATTCTGTTTAATCCTAAAATTATGCAGCATACCTATCCTGCCAATTCTTCCTTCCTTTGACAACCCCAGTAAGTGCTCTGAGTCATGTGTTCTTCCCCGTCTGCTTCCTGACCTGGGTGTTTCCCCAGGGGGCCTGAGCAGCTGCTGTACCTTCTGTTTCTAGGGATCTGTGAGAGTAAACTTCTTTCTTCCTGACAATCATTTCTGTACATGTGTCTTATCATCCATCATCAAAGCATGTTCTGGATATAATACAATCAGGAATATTTGTTGCAGAATTCAGGTATTTTAAAAAATACAATAACTCTTGAAATATTAGATTTGTACTAGCTAGTTTGTTTATGCTTATATTCTCAACAGGGAGAAAATGGTTAAAAGAAGCAAAAAAGAAAACACCAGGAAAATATTTAAATAACTAAACTGTGCACAATTTTAAAATTGATTTTGAAAGGGTAAGAAATACAAAACTGCACTAAACAGCCTTTTCCTTAAGCATGATTGGACAAAAATGTAAAATTATAAATAAAGACAAATCACTATGTAAGTTTAAAATAGACTTCAGGAAATTTTCCAATAAGGTTCTGGGGTAGATTGTACAGATGAAGCAAAAGGAGGCTTGTCCTCTCTTTATTTGTAAGTGGGCTCAGGAAGGAGAAATAAATTGGAATGGGAAATTGCCAATTTAGATGATTTCTAACATGTGGTAAACATTTTCAAAGAATAGCAATAAAACAAACAAGCTAGAAATAAAAATAAACTGCTGACTCTTTAGATAAAACCACTAGCCCCTGAAATAAAAATAAGAACAAAAAGTCTTCTATTTTCTAAGAACCAAGAGCTCATAAATAAGAACACCTGTAGATACTACTAGGAAAAGGGTCATTGGAAAAGCCAATGTCCCATATTATCTAAGAAACAAAAGATCAACCCCCTAGAATATGTCCAATGATATGACTGCAAGGGAAGCGTTAGTGCCTCTGCTTTGCACTCACAAGCAGAGTGTTCTAGAAATAGAAATGAACAACACTGCAGTTTCTTGTTGATCTGGTACAAGTCTAGTTGTCGTTAATTCTACTACCATGGGAATGTTAGTTCCCTCAGAGTACTCAAGCCACTTAAATAATTAGAACTTATAACAATCCTAAGCCTTTCCCATGTCAGAATTTTTAAATATTACTTTGGGACCATTATCAGAAGAATATTCCTTCTCTGTGACTCACCCTCTGCACATGTAATAGAGATTTACTTTGCAAATGGAATCTCCAGATACAATGTACTCCAAAAGGACTTTGGTAAAAGTCACAGAAAAGTCCTCTTCACACATTCAAATGATACCTTATTTGGATATACAGATAATACACCTATATTATGTATGATTCAGGAAATAGCAAGAGAATTAGCTATAACGAGAATCACTATGAGCAGAGTCTATGGACAAAGGCAAAATGTGGAGCAGAAAGTATAAGAATTCAGATTGATTCTTCTAATCCTTTACCCTAAATTCTTCAATATCCTCTTAAAGCTCAGGCCAAGTAGGGATTTAGGCCAATTGTGAACAGCTTAATAGAGAAAGGACTAATTATTTCTTGTTTCAGTTCTTATCACCCTCAATCCTGTGGAAAAGTATAAAGGACCAATGGAATATTAAAGCTGATACTATCTAAACTTTCAAATTCCCTTCAATCTCCATGGCATAGAATATTATTCTTAGTTCTTAGCCCTGTGCTCTTCTGCCTCAGGCACTTGGTGGCACCTTCTTGTAAACTGTTCACTGTCAGATCCATGTGATCAGGAATACTTCCATCTAATTTTTATTTTATTGTGGTAAAATTTACATAACATTGTTTACCACTTTATCCACATTTAAGGTGTAAGAATAGTGACTTTAAGTACATTCATAATACTAAGCAGCCATACCGACTATATATTTCTGGAATTCACCTGGAACAGAAACCCTATAGCCATCAAGCAATAATTGTCCTTTCTCCCATCCTCCGCTCCTGGTAACTCCGTTCTACTGACTCTGAATTTTCTCATGACAGATACCTTATAAAGGGGTAACCATACACTATTTTCCCTTTATGTTTCTGGCTTATTTCACTTTGCATAATATTTTTAGGGTTGTCCAGATTGTAGCCCATGTCAGAACTTCATTACATTTTTATGAGTATGAGCTGGGATGTAGTTCAGTGTCAGAGCACCTGTCTAGCATGTGCAAGGCCTTGAGTCTGATCCCCTGCACCATAGAAAAGCAAAAGAAAATGAGTTTTTATGAGACAATAATATTTCATTTTATGTGTATGTCACATTTTGTTTACTAATCTCTGTTGATGGATAGTTGGGTTGTTTCCATCTTTTGGCTATTGAAAATAATGCTGCATTAATTTTGACTTAAAATATTTGTGTGGGTTTCTATTTTCAATTATTTGAATATGTACCTAGGAGAGGGATTGCTGATGAATATGATAATTCTGTTTAACTTTTTGAGGAACTGGCACACTGTTTTCTACAGTGATTGCATCTTTTATCCATCTAGTGTTATGTCCCATCTTCTTGTACTTGATAGAAATGAGATGATTCAGAGTATTAGAGGAGACTGAAGAGAAATGCTGCCCTTGAATCTCACTAGGGATCTTCTTATCAAGTAGTAACCACCTGTGCTGCAATTAAGTTTCTAGGAAATAATCCTTGGATATATGTTTTCAACCAAAATAATATCATCAGCCCAACAAGATTTGGAAAGTTATTTCTACTAAAGATCTTAAAAAGACATTCTCTAGGGAACTTTCAGAAGCAGAAAGTCCCAGAAATTGGCTCTTCACCCCAAAGCACTTTAAATTAGCCAATGATGATATGAAATAATTTCTATCCAAAATCATTAGGGAAAGATTCTCCTATATGTCATATTCTGTTCCACATACTCTTGTTTATTGCTTTCTTGGTTTTAGGTTTCCTTTTTACTGGCTTAACGTTATATCGCACTACTATTTTCCTATCATTCTCCTCTTAGTAATAATTATGACTTGCCTAAATCCAGGCTTTATAAGAGATAGTCATAATGCTCTTTCTACTGCAATCCCACTAAAGCTTTTGTGAATTGTAAACAATTTGAAAGAGTAATGGATACATTACCCATTGCCAACTCCTGAAGACAAAAAGAGGCATGTCATCAATTTATACTGTTAAAGCTGTTTTTAAAATCAACATTATTTTAGTCAACAAATACCTTTAAGAGATGTGAGATTTACCTCTGTCCACAAGCGTATAGGAAACATATTCTAAAACAACTTAAAATACCATAAATCTATGTGATTATATATGAATGACTAAATATCAGGTGTAGAAATGTTCAGGTGTAAAATGTTCAGGTGTAGAAATAATAGAGGATGTTGTACAGCATATTAAACTAATATTACTAAAAAGATACTTATTATAGAAAATGAACAAAGAAGTTTTGGTGTAAAGTAGGGAAAGAGGATATATAGCACCCCCTGCCGTCACTACCAGGGGTGGTATGTGTAGCAGAAATTGACCACCCTTCACCTTTAGGCAATAGACATTTAATTGCATCTCTTGGGAAGTTCTTGGATTCCTATTCAGGTTTTCTGATGCCCATCTGAGATCATGGCTTATTGTACTTGAAACTATTAATTAAAGCATTTCAGTGTTATAATCTTCTGATATTTTTATTAGGCAATGTCTTCTTACAAAGGATTCAAAGAGATAACACTCTTCCTAGGAACATGAATAATAACAGTTGGAATAGATCCCTCAGTTATTGATTCCTATGAGAGAAGTTGCAAAATTTGAGGTGGTCATCAAAACTTTGTCCCTCATCACAGTTGAAAAGCAGTACTAGGAGGAAAATGTGTTGTATTGAGTGTTACATTAAAAATATGATAGATCTCAAGTAAATAACTTATGTTCTACCTCAAGGCCTAAGAAAAAGAAGAATGAACTAATTCCAAAATCTGTAAAACAGGAAATAAGATCAGAGTAGAAATTAATGAAATTAAGGATAAAAAATATACAGAATCAACACAAAAAGGGCTTGTTCTTTGAAAAAACAAATAAAATTGATAATCCCTTAGTCAAACTAACTTTGAAAAGAAAGAGAGAGAAGACACAAATCAAAAATATTAGAGATGATAAAGGTGATATCACTGTGGAAACTGCTGAAATCCAGAGGATCATTAGAAACTATTTTGAAAATTTATACTCCAATAAACTGCAAAATCTAGAAGACATCAACAATTTTCTAGATACATATGACCTGCCCAAAATGAACCAAGAAGATATAGAAAACCCGAGCAGACCAATATCAACTAATGAAATTGAAACAGCAAAAACCTACCAACAAAGAAAAGCTGAGGACAAGATTGATGCTCAGCTGAATTTTGCCAGATCTTTAAAGAAGAATTAACACAAATTATGCCATGAAAGAGAAAGAGAGGGAACACTCCAAAATACATTCTATGAAGCTAGTCCAACCCTGATATCAAAACCAGACAAAGACACATCTAGGAAAGAAAATGATATACCAATATCTGTGATGAACATAGACTTAAAAATCCTCAATTAAATATTACCAAACTGCATTCAAAAACATATTAATAAGATAACACACCATGATTCAGTGGACTTCATTCCAAGAATGCAAGGCTGGTTCAATATACATGAATCAATAAATGTAATTGATCACTTATATAAAATCAAGAACAAGAGTCAGATGATCATCTCAATAGATACAGAAAAGGTCTTTAATAAAATACAGCAACTATTCATCTTAAAAACACTAGAGAGGGGTTATGGCTCAGCGGTTGAGCGCTTGCCTTGCATATGTGAGGCACTGGGTTCGATCCTCAGCACCACATAAAATAAATAAAGATATTGTGTTCATCTACAACTAAATAAAATATTAAAAAAAAACACTAGAGAAAGTAAGGATAAAAGGAACTTACCTCAACATTGTAAAGACAACATATGACAAACCCAAAGCCAACATACTAAATGGAGAGAAAGATGAACACTTTTCCTCTAAAATCAGGGACAAGACAATGATTACCACTCTCAGCATGTCCATTCAACATAGTTCTTGAAACTCTGCTGAAGCAATCAGAGAAGTAAGAGAAATTAAAGCAATAAAAGTTGGAAAAGAAGTCAAATTATTACTGTTTTCTGATGACATAATCCTATATATAGAAGACCAAAAATATTCTACCACAAGACTTCTGGAGTTGATAAATGAGTTTAGTAAAGTAGCAGGATACAAGATCGACACTTATAAATTAATAACTTTTCTATACTCTTACAGTGATTCAGCAGGGAAAGAAAATAAACTCCCACTCCCACTCCTTCACAATATTCTCAAAAAACAAAACAAAACAAAATAAAACAAGCAAACAAATCCCCAAACCTGGGAATTAATCTAACCAAGGAGGCAAAAGACCTCTAATATGAAAACTATAGAATGCTGAAGAAAGAAATTAAAGAGGATCTCAGAAGATGGAAAGACCTCCATATTCTTGGATAGGCAGAATAAATGTAATCAATAAATGTAATCACACTACCAAAAGAAAAATACAGATTTAATGCAATTCCCATCAAAATACAGATGTTTTCATTATAGAAGAAGAAGAAGGACAAAAACAGTCCTAAAGTTCATTTGGAATAATAAAAGACCCCCAAGAGCCAAAGCAAATCTGAATAAGAAAAGTGATACAGGAGGCAGCACAATATCTCATCTCAAATTATGCTAGAACTTTAGTAGCAAAAAACGGCATGGTATTGGTATAAAAATAGACATGAAGACAAGTGGAATTGAATAGAAAACAGAAACAAATTCAAATATATACAGTTATCTGATATTTGACAAACATGCCAAAAGTATATGTTGGAGAAAAGACAGGCTTTTTATAACTGACGCTGGGAAAATTTGAAAACTTGATGTCCATATGTAATAGAATGAATCCCTTTCACTTTGCACAGAAGTCAAATCAAAATGGATCAAGATTTAAAAATTAGACCAGAAACCTTGCAACAGCTGAAAGAAAACATAGTGTCAACTCTCCATCATAAAGGTGCAGAAATCAACTTCCTTAACAAGATCTCTAAAGCTCAAGAAGTAAAACCAAGAAACAATATGTAAAATGCATCAAATTAAAAACTCTGCCTAGCAAAGGAAATGATTAAGAGAGTGAAGAGAGAGCCTACAGAATGGGAGAACATTTTTGCCAGCTGCTCCTCTGATAGGGGATTAATATCCAGAATATATAAAGAACTTAAAAAACTCAATTCCAAAACAAAACGAAACGAAACAAAACAAAACAAAACACCCAAATATCCCAATCAATAAATGGGTAAAAAAACTAAACAGAAACTTCTCAAAAGAAGAAACACAAAGGCCAAGAAATGTATGAAAAAATGTTGAGCATCTGTAGCAATTAGGGAAATGCAAATCAAAACTACACTGACATTTTACCTCTGGACAGGATGGCAATTATCAAGAACACAAATAATGGGCTGGGGCTGTGGTTCAATGGTAGAGCGCTTGCCTAGCATGTATGAGGCACTGGGTTTGATTCTCAGCACTGCATCTAAATAAATTAATAAAATAAGGTCCATCAACAACTAAAATAAAAAAATTTAAAAAAAACCAAATAATAAATGCTGGCAAGGGTTTGGGGGGAAAGGTACACTCTTACATTTTTGGTGGAACTGGAAATTAGTACAACTGCTATGGAAAGCAGTGTGGAGTTTCCTCAAAAAACTAGGAATGGAACTACCATATTACCTAATTATCCCATTTCTTAGTGTTTATCCAAAAATCAGTATACTATAGCAATACAACCACTTCAGTGTTTATAGCAGCAAAATTCACAATATCCAAATTATGGAGTCAAGCCAGATGCCCACGAATAGATTAAGAAAATGTGATATATTCACTGTATAGTTCTAATCATAAAGAAAAATGAAATAATGGCATTTGTTGGTAAATGGATGGAGCTGGAGAAAATCATACTAATGAAATAAGCCAGACTCCAAAAATTAAAGGTAAAATGTTTTCTTTTTTAAAAATTTATTTATTTATTCTACTTAGGTATACAGGATAGCAGAATGCATTTTGATTCATTGTACACAGATGGAGCACAACTTTTCATTTCTCTGGTTGTACGTGATGTAGAATCACGTCATATATGGAGAGCTTCATACATGAAGCTAGGGCTATGATGTCCATCTTATTCCACCATCTTTACTGTCCCCATGCCCCCTCACTCTCCCTCCCCTTTGCCAAAATTCTTTCTTTTTTCCATGTCCCCTACCCCATTATGGATCAGCATCCACTTATCAGAGAGAACATTTGGCGTTTGGTTTTTTGGGATTGGCTTACTTCACTTAGCATGATATTCTCCAACTCCATCAATTTACCTGCAAATGCCATAATTTTATTCTCTTTTATAGCTGAGTAATATCTTTCCTAAGTGGAAGCTAGAGAAAAATAAGAGAAAAAAGCAAGTGTGGAAAAAATAAGAGAAAAAAGGCAGTGTGAGATTAGATATCATAAAGATATAGGGAAGTTCAGTGGATTAGATGTATTAGAATGAGAGAGAGAAAGGAAGGGACAGGGGAGGATAAATGAATTTAACAAAATCATGTTATAGTCATGCATAAAGATACCAAAGAGAATATCACTTTTATGTATATGTAGAAGAAAGGAAGTTTAATGGAGTAGAAGAGTGAGAATAGAGTAAGGGAGGAGAGGAAAAGGGAGGAGGATGGGGCTTGAAATCAATGTATGCAAGTATGATTTTGTCAAAATGAACCCAATTACTATGTATAATCATGATGCTCTAATAAAAAAGAAGGTAAAATTAAAAAATATCATTCGTCACTTCGACTAACACATAATATAACCTAAAATCCTAAAATCCAAGCAGTTTAAATTCCTTAGTCTAAGTAAATATTAATAGATAGCATTAGATTTTATTCTGGCCAAACATAGGACAGTCTAGACTACAAATAAAACTTCATGCTTGGGATTCGGTTCCAAGATGGCGACCTAGACGGACTCTGCAGTGCTAGTCTCTCCAGAACCAGAGTTTGAACTAGTGGAAATACTACTTCCCAGCTTCTTGACATCATCCTACAGCTCATCATTCCCCGCAGGAATTTCACTCACGCGTGTATGCAGGGCCACCAGGCAGCAGCGATTGCCACAAGCAGCGGGATTTCAGCAGCAAGTGGCAGAACTCAGCTGCCAGTGGCTCAGAACCCCAGCCCAGGGCTCCCCAGCGCAGGGCTTTAGAACAGCATTTGCCTGGGTGGGGCCTGCTTCTACATGGGGTACCTGGCTCCAGTACCCACCCAACCACGCAGGACCCCTAGCAGCAGCTCCTGTGGACACACGGCTTATGCATGCACTGGACCCCTGCTACTGTTCTTTGTGGGTCTCCACTTACCAGGGCAGAACTTCCTACACCAGGGGATGCCAGACAGCATCTGGGGACAAACTCTTACTTCAACAAACTTCTACTTCAACACAGCACACCGTGAAACTGCATCTCCACTGCATCCAAGACCACCAGTGGTCCAGCCCTTCACCCTGTTGCTGAAGCAGATGGCTTCTTTGTGAGACTCCACCTACGACATTTTTCACCTGAGCGGGGAAATTCCAGTAAGCAACAAACAACTCCACCTACTGGAGGTAAGTGGAAGTAAACCTATTTACATTGAGATTTTTTATTTTTTAAAATTTTTTTATTCTTATTTTTTATTTTGTCCTTTATCTTTTTCTCCTAATATTCCTTTTGTTTAATCTTTTTGTTTTGTTTCTCTCTTTTGTTTCTGCTCTTTTCTTATTTTCTTTGTTTTTTTCTTTCCTCTTTTCTCTCTCACTCTTTTTCCACCCTCCAATCCTCAACATTTGTGAAACCAAGTATTTGTTATACAGTAGGACACAGTAGACTGGGATTTCTGAACAGTATACTAGAGTGGTATTATATAGTCTTGTAACTCCCACTTGCATATGTTTTATTTTTCTTACTATCATGTCTCCTTGCTAGCTGTACTCTTTCCTTCCTTCTTACTGGTCTTCCCCAACTCTTTTTTGCTCTTTCTATTAATAGCCAACTTCTCTTGGATTCCTTTTCCATGCTTTCTAGGATCTAATAACCATATCCTCACTTCCTATTACCCTAACATTCTATCCTACACTCCACCTGCAAGTTTCTCTAGCCCACCAGCAGAAATTATAGACCCTTGTGCAAACCTATTGTTTACATAATAGATGTTAAAGGAACTCATAATTGTTGTATATTGTGACTAAACTGTAAATGTATTTAGGAGCTATTAGGAGCTCCTTGGTTTGAAACTATATATTGTTTGTATTGAGATCTATCAATATTGGTCTCCCCTTTAAAGAAGAGGTATTGAAACCCTGCAGGGAAACTATAACCCTATAGGAGTAAAAACCTGTAACATCTAGATCAGCAGAGCTAGAAGGAAAGACACATAAACACCATGAAAAAAAAAGGGAACAAAGTGCCTCAAACAAACCAAGATACTACATTATTAGAATCCATGGTTGTACAGCAGAAGAAATGACAGAACATGAGTTCAGGATGTACATAATTAAAATGTTCTGTGACTTAAAGAATGATATTAGAGAGCAAGCTCAGTCAGAAAAAGATCATATCAATAAAGAGATACATAGGCAAATACAGGAAGTAAAAGATCACTTCAATAAGGAGGTAGAGATTCTGAAAAGGAACCAAACAGAAATTCTTGAAATGAAAGAAACAATAAACCAAATTAAAAACTCAATAGAAAGCATCACCAACAGATTAGAACACTTGGAAGACAGAACCTCAGATACTCAAGACAAAATATTTAACCTTGACAATAGAGTTGACCACACAGTGAAGA
Organism: Xerus rutilus; assembly: GCA_028644305.1. NCBI lineage: Eukaryota > Metazoa > Chordata > Mammalia > Rodentia > Sciuridae > Xerus > Xerus rutilus. The sequence goes on along the minus strand of JAQQSJ010000137.1, from coordinate 134,551 downwards.
TGGTAAGAAACCATGAACAGAACATCCAAGAACTATGAGATAACATTAAAAGACCAAACTTAAGAATTATTGGGATAGAGGAAAGCATAGAATTCCAAACCAAAGGAATGAGAAATCTATTCAATGAAATAATATCAGAAAACTTTCCAAATATAAAGAATGAGTTGGATAATCAAATACAAGAGGTTTATAGGACATCAAATGTACAAAATCACAACAGACCTACACCAAGGCACATCATAATGAAAATGCCTAACATTCAGAATGAGGAGAGAATCTTAAAAGCCACAGGAGAAAGGAATTAAATTACATATAGGGGGAAGCCAATTAGGATCACTGCAGACTTCTCAACCCAGACCCTGAGAGCAAGAAGATTGTGGAACAACATATACCAAGCGCTAAAAGACAGTGGATGCCAACCAAGAATCTTATATCCAGAAAAACTAAGTTTTAGGTTTGATGATGAAATAAAAACCTTCCAAAATAAACAAAAATTAAAAGAATTCACAGCAAGAAAGCCGGCACTACAGAACATTCTTGGCAAAATATTCCATGAGGAGGAAATCAAAAACAACAATGAAAACCTGCAGAGGGAGGAGCTACACTAAAGGCCAATCAAAGGAGAAACCCAGTCAAGTTAAAAACTAAGAATAAACCAAAATGTCTGGAAATATAAACCACGTCTCAATAATAACATTGAATGTCAATGGCCTAAACTCAGCAATTAAAAGACACAGACTGGCAGATTGGATTAAAAAAAAAAGACTCAGCAATATGCTGCCTCCAAGAGACTCATCTCATAGAAAGAGACAATCACAGATTGGAGGTGAAAGGATGGGAAAAAATCGATCACTCACATGGACTACGTAAACAAGCAGGAGTTTCCATCCTCATTTCACATAAAGTGGACTTCAAACCAAAGTTAGTGAAAAGCGATAAGGAAGGTCATTTCATACTGCTTAAGGGAATCATACATCAACAAGACATAACAATCTTAAATATCTATGCCCCAAACAATAGGGCAGCCATGTTTGTCAAACAAACCCTTCTCAAATTCAAGAATCAAATAGACCCCAACACAATAGTATTGGGTGACATTAACACAACTTTCTCACCACTGGATAGATCTTCCAAACAAAAACTAAACAAAGAATCTACAAGAATTAATAGAACAATAATGGTCTAGACTTAATGGATATATATAGACTATTCCATCCTTCAACAAGCAAATGCACATTTTTTTCTGTAGCACATGGATCCTTCTCCAAAATAGATCATATGCTATGCCACAAAGCAAGTCTCAGTAAATACAAAAAAATAGAGATACTACTCTGCATTCTATCTGACCATAATGGAGTGAAACTAGAAATTAATGACAGTTTTAAAAAAAAGAAGCCACTACAACACCTGGAGACTCAATAATTTGCTATTGAACAATGCATGGGTAACCGAAGACATCAGGGAAGAGATTAAAAAATTCTTGGAGGTAAATGAGAACTCTGATACAACATACCAAAATCTGGGACACTATGAAGGCAGTGCTAAGAGGAAAGTTCATTGCATTAAGCTCATATATTCAAAGATGTAAAAGTCAACAAATCAATGACTTCACACTACAGCTCAAAGGCCTAGAAAAAGAAGAACAAACTAACACCAAAAGAAGTAGAATACAGGAAATAATTAGAATCAGGGCTGAAATCAATGAAATTGAAACACAAGAAACAATTCAAAAAATTCATAAAGCAAAAAGCTGGTTCTTCAAAAAAATAAACAAAATTGACAAACCCTTAGCCATCCTAACAAAAAGAAAGAGAAAGAAATCCCAAATTACCAAAATTTGTGATGAAAAAGGAAATATCACAACAGACCCTGCTGAAATACAGAGGATAATCAGAAACTATTTCAAAAACTTATATTCCAGTAAATTAGAAAACCCTGAAGACACCGACGAATTCCTAGAGACATATGACCTACCCAAACTGAACCAAAAGGACATTCATGACTTAAACAGATCAATTACAGGCAAGGAAATAGAAGACACCATCAAGAGCCTTCCACCAAGAAAAGCCCTGGACCAGATGGATTCTCAGCCGAGTTCTACAAGACCTACAAAGAAGAACTAACTCCAATACTCCTCAAATTATTCCATGAAATAGAAAGGGAAGGAACCCTTCCAAACTCATTCTATGAGGCTAGTATCACCTCGATTCCAAAACCAGACAGAGACACGTCAAAAGAGGAAAATTTCAGACTAATATCCCTGATGAATATAGATGCAAAAATTCTTTAAAAAATTTGGCAAATCACATACAAAAGCATATTAAGAAAATAGTAGCCGGGCGTGGTGGCGCAAGCCTGTAATCCCAGCACTTAGGGAGGCTGAGACAGGAGGATCGCGAGTTCAAAGCCAGCCTCAGCAATGGCGAGGCACTAAGCAACTCAGTGAGACCCTGTCTCTACATAAAACACAAAATAAGGCTGGGGATGTGGCTCAGTGGTCGAGTGCCCCTGAGTTCAATCCCCAGTACCAAAAAAAAAAAACAAAGAAAATAGTGCACCATGATCAAGTGGGGTTCATTCCAGGGATGCAAGGTTGGTTCAACATACGGAAATCAATACATGTAATCCATCACATCAATAGACTTAAAGATAAAAATCACATGATTCTATCAATCGATGTAGAGAAAGCATTTGACAAAATACAGCACCCTTTCATGTTTAAAACACTAGAAAAACTAGAGATAGTAGGAACATATCTCAACATTGCTAAAGCAGTATAGGCTAAGCCCAAGGCCAACATCATCCTAAATGGAGAAAAATTGGAAGCATTCCCTCTAAAAACTGGAACAAGACAAGGATGCCCTCTCTCATCACTCTTATTCAATACAGTCCTTGAAACTCTAGCCAGAGCAATTAGACTGATGAAAGAAATTAAAGGGATACAAATAGGAAAAGAAGAACTCAAACTATCATTATTTGCAGAAGACATGATTCTGTACTTAGAGGATCCAAAAAATTCCACCAGAAAACTTCTAGAACTGAT